>PVJX010010200.1:0-57981 GCA_004027295.1 Dolichotis patagonum
GTCCTCCTGCTCCACAGACCCGCCGCGCCCAGCCCTCTCCAGCCCCACCGGCCCGCGGGTCCCCCAGGCGGGGTCTCTGCTCTCCTTGGCGGCTCCACCTCGGCTCGGCCCTCAGCGTCCGCAGGATGCCGCGCTCGGCGGCCGCCTGGCTCCTGCTCGGGCTCAGTCTCGGGGTTCCCTGGCTCTGCAGAGGTGAGGTCGCGGGGCGCGGGGCGCAGGGGACGTCCCCGGGGACCCGCGCGGGCTTGGGGGCGAGCGCGGCGGAGGAGGCGGCTGTGCTCCCAGGGCGCCCCAAAAGTGTTGCGAACTCCGGGCAGGGGAAATCGCGGGGAGGGCGGGAGGGAAAGGTGCTCCGGGGACTTGGCCCGGCGCGGGGCTCTCGGCTTGTGATCCAGCCTGTGCCCGGCCGGCAGGTGCGGCGCCGCTAGTCTGGGGCTTGGGACGCGAGCGCCTGGGGCTGGAGAGGCGCGGGGCGGCGGCGCCGACCGGGACCCGCGCTGGGATCCGTGGCCCGGGGAGGTTTGGGGCTCCGAAGTCGCCTGTGTCGCCGCCTCTTCCCGACGCGCAGCGCGGATTGCGAATTGCAGCGGCCCGCGCGTCCCGACCCGGCCTGCGGCTCTGCGCTGTCTTCTGGGGACAGGGCTGCTCCGTGTCACGGGGAACCGCGCGGTGCCGCCCAGGCTTTGCGCCCCTAGCCCGGTAGTGGAAAAGTTACAAGAGCGGTCTGGCCCGAGCTTTTCCTTACTTGCGTGAAAAAATGGAAACACAAATAAAACGGGCTTAAAAATTGCAGGCCAGGACGTGAATGTGCGTCCTGCTGAGTTGTTCAGGTGACTTTCAGGTCCTCTGCGCGCCTGGTTTGTGCACACAAACCCTTGCCTCTCCCAGGGCTTCTCCCAGACCCGGGGCTGCGAAGGGGCGACCCGAGCTTGGGGAGGCGGCGGGGAGCCGCGCCCCTTTGCGCGCACCCAGCGGGCGGCCCGGGAAGGGACCGCGGAGGATAGGATCCTCCGCAGACAGCTGCGGGCGCTGCGGGCTTGGAAACCGGCTGCTTTGAGAAAGGGAGCCAACACCTGGCGGACTCGCGGCGAGGCTGCTCCGCTGCCTCCGCGCACCTGTCCAGCCAGCGACTTGGAGATGGGCTCTAGGGTCACCGGGAGGCCAGGGCGCCGGGGCTGCTGCCCGGATGCGCTCCAGCCCCGGCTGCGCCCTGCCTCGGCCTCCCGCCCAGCCGGGACTGAGACTGGGCTCCCGGCGCGGAGGCGTGCGTGGAGGTGTTCGCCTCGCCTGAGTCTCCCCAAGTGCCCTTTTGGAGAGCAGGCAGCAGCCGCTCCACCGAAGGTGACAGCTCGGCCGTGATCCAGTGGTCGCGTGATCCAGAGAGATTTCGCCCCTGTTCCTCTGTCTCCCCTCTGGATTCCTTCTGCACTTTGCCCCCTAACGGGAAGGGAAGGGCAAGGACCGCAGTCACTCCCCTCCCCGCCCTCCTTCCCCGCCTCCGCGCCCGCCCCAAACAGGAGCACACACGCGCCCTCCCACGCGCCTGCACCCGGCCGCCACCGCCCAGGCCGGGTCCCGGCCCGGCTCGGAGCCGCAGGCGTGGGCGCGAGAGGAGCGTGCGCAGGGTCGCCCCAGTCCTGGTTCTGGCTGCAGGAGCTCAGGGCGCAGCAGCTGCCCGAGCTCTGTCTGCTAAAATTCGGAGGTTTGGGCGCAGGTGAGCCCTCCAGTCACGCCCTCCCCGAGGAGCTGCTCCCCTTCTGGGCCTCGCGGACCGTCTCAGCAGCCGGGTGCTGCAGGATCACCCTTGGGGTTGCCCTTTGCTAGCCATCGGCCGGAGCTCTGGCTTTGCCCAGCTCTGGCTCAAACTTGCACCTCCCTAATTGTTTTTCTCTGGGCTCCGTAGGAGGCCGTCAGCTTGGCCAAACCTCCAAACAATTAAACTCCGTGCAAATTGAGGGGGAGCGGTGCTAAGACGGAGAAAGTGCCCTCCCCCTCCCCTCCCCGCCTCCAGTGTATCTAATGGCTTAGAGGAATTGGTGTTTTCCCTCTGCGTGGGTTCCATTTACATGCCTTCGTGCCTGGAATTTGATAAGGATGTGTAACTCCTTTTATTAGTCATCTTTATTTTAAAATTAAACCAATGGATCAGTCAGATTGAATATTTCATTAACTCTTAAATTATTCATCATTATGGGTTGCTCTGAAAAATTCAGTAACATGCATACACAGTTGCAGCAAGCACGTGACATCTTATGCAATACGTCCCTTTGCCTGCAGTTTGAGCCTGAAGTCTTTTAAGAAAATGGCACTGTCTCAAAATGTCTACACTGGCCAAAATGCTCCGGATCCTTGGCATTTGCATTTTCAGTTTTTAATCAATGGCGATTTTTAGTCAGTTCTACATGAGCATAAAGTAGTACCTGAGCAGTCTAGCTCCCCAAGATTGGGTCTGTGATCAGTATCGCACTGTGTTCGCTGACTTTACAGGTTTCTGTGTTATGTGTTGTTATATATCCTTGTCTTCATTGCCTAATTTATATGATCATTAACTTTATACCTCAGAAATGCATTGCTGCCTTTAGATTTAAGGTGAAACAATTAAAGTAATTTTGAAGGATTAAATTGAGTGTAATAAGTAAGTGAAAATTGTGTCCAGCTGGGGCGGTTTTTCACTGATGCTGTTACAGCTGCCATAACGCAATGCACGTTTTCCCTGTAGAACTGAAAAAGTTTCTCTGATTATTCTGAAATGGGAAATGTTTCCTTAGAATTACAGTGCATTTTGCTTTACTTTTATATGACCTGGGAAAAATCATAATAAAAGCTAACAAAAAATACAATGGTTTATTCTTTTAAACTGTGGAGTTAAAGTGGCAAAGATCTTCCAAACAAGACAATATATTACACCTTTGAACAATTCCTTAAATTAGATCTCTGGTATTTTTACCAAATATCTTCAAGTTTATGTTCATGTAAAACATGACTTTATGGTCATGTAACACTTGACTTTAGTAAAGCATGACGGCATGCTTAATAGATTTTACTCTTCTTTGTAGATATCTAAGAATTTTTTTCTCCCAAAAATATAGGATTATAAAGCAGTAAACATACATGCTTCATATAAAATACTATGAATACACAAAACCACTTCAAAATTCGTTTGACAATTTTAACTGCCTAAATTAGAACTCCAAGTTCTTTAATTTTCTTGATGTTAACTAAGATATATTTTTAATTAGGCAATTCACTCTCAAGATGTTTTATCTTTTGAAGAGTTGTGAATAGTGGAAGAGACTATGCATTTGCCACTGGTGTACGATATTTTAAAAAAACCTCTCATTTGAGAGTTTCCTAAAGCCAGAGGACATAATTCTGATATCCATTGTTTATTGTAGATGCTTGCAAGTGCAATGGCTTTGCATATGATTGATGCTGTAGTAGTAGTTTTATTATATCTTTGCCAAAACTAGGGCAGGCTGCAGAACTCAATTCAAGCTAGAAGTACATCCATAACGAGGTGGTACTGAAAAAACCAGCAAATTTTGCAAATATGTAATAAGTACTATGGCTTATATGATTCCCAACTATTTTACTTTTTCTTTTGGCTAAATAGTTGGAAAACTGACTTCATTACCGGAAGAAAAAAAAAAAAAACCCAAAGTCAAGTTATTCCTATTCAGTTCTTTGCTGCAGTTGAAAGAAGATGTTATGGAAATTTGTTCTTGCTTTTGTTCTGGCCCATGTCACACATACACACACACACACACATTTTGGCCAATTTCACCAGACATAAATTTATGCAGAGTCAAATCCTGCCATGTGAAATAGAGGAATTATTTTAAAAGTTCTCCATGGTTCTCTATGAAACAATGCTGGCGGTAAAGGACTACAGATACTGAAGCCGAGTACTAAATGGTCTCAGAAAATCTCTCTCAAAGTCTTTGATTGGAGAGATTTGTTGAAAGGAAAAGAGAATCCGCTTCACCTTGGCCAGCAGGTGTCAGGATAATCAATGGAGATCTTTTCAAAGGAAAGATGGAAAAAATAAAAACCAAGTAAACAGTAAATGCTAATCTGTGAATCCACATAAAATGACTTTCAGTTTTCTGTGAAACTGATGTTATTAATTCCTGGCGCCTCCCGTAAGGAAGGGAAGAAGGGCACATTGTGAGGTCATGCTGCCTGCGCCACAGAACCTTAACTTAGAAACAGCACTGCTCTGCCTCACGCAAGGGAGTGCATACTTGGGTTGGATCTTTACCTTCCAGGGACCTCCAGGGCCCTTGCAGGGTGGTGCGCATAGAGCTATGAGGCGTTCTGGGTGAAGAAATCCTCCCTGAAACTCCTAACGTTCATCTGAGCTGGGTGCCGTCTCGGAGTTCCGTTACTATGAATTGTCTGTTAATCTACGTGGGTAAATGCATTCAGCTACACATTCGCACCCATCCACAGTAGTGGAAAGAGATGCGTTCTCATACCACCCATTTTCTTGTGTTCTACAAATGTGTGTGTTTCCTGGAGCTTACAACTGTGTAAATATTGGAAGTTATGTGGTCAAAAGATGCTAAGTGATACGTAAAGCTCTGCCATTATCCATTTGAGCCTATATATAACATATATATATATATATATATATATATATATATATATATAAAACCATAGCATGAAATCATTTAACTCAATATTATTGAAAATTCTCTAGAATCTGCTGATATAGCCATTAGAGCTGTGTTACAGATTTCCTATTATATCCTGGCTAGTATGCCTTCTTTGAGATCTTTATAAGGTCACTGACATTTCTAACAGTCTCTTGCTAGTGGTACCCTTTCTATATTACACTACTCCTAAAAACTCCTCCTCCTAAAATGTCAAAAACATTTTCTGTCTCCCTCCATCACTCTCTCCCCTTCTCCCCCATTTCCTTGTTGCAGAGCAACTAGTTCGTACCATCAACCATGAAATGTATTCTGCTATTATGAAGAGGTTGAAAATACACAAAACATGGTGAAATATACATTTACTCTTTTTGAGAGGCAAAACCATGAAGACCTTGCAAAGTCTTTGCCTACCAAACTCTGAGGTTAAAACATAGATGAAAGTAGGTAGAGATTTCAATTAAGGAGAACTCAAGGATTTACACTTCAGTTGATCACAGTAGCCTGTCTAAAATTATCATCTAGGCATAGATTTCCCTGTGCTCCACAGGGAAGAAGTTATTAGATTCAGTTTCAACCTCATAACATGGCTTAACACCAAAAGAAAGAATCAGAAAGTCCTGACCATCTCAATCAGATGTCCCATGTAGGCCTTGGATTATATATTGTGAAAATTATTTAAATACCTGGGCTTTCTATACAGTACTGATAGAAAATGGTAGGTGTGTGAAGTAATAGCTATTATCTGAACAATAAAATGTTCTCACTATTAAATGTAGCTAGAAAAGTACGTGTCAAGGTAGTGATAGCTCACAGTGTAAGCATCTAGGGACGTTTAGTGTTGCATATTGGGGGAGGCTGGCAGGGTAGAGGCTCAAGGCAGTACCACAAGAACTACTATTACAATAATAGCGCTCCTGGTCTTATGTTCTCAAGAAAGTCTTACTGCAAAATGTCCATTTTTTTGTGGTATAATGGCAGTGAAATGCACCCATTATTTAAAAAAAAGGTTTTGTCAAAAATAGCTTAAAAACTTGCTTAATGATAAAGGAGTTTGAAATCCGAGAAATTATCTTACTCAGCAACTTTATTTTCCCATCATGCCAGAAAAAAACATTTTTCTAAAGTGATGAAAGTATGGTGAAGCACAGAATTTAGTTTTGTAGAAAAGAAGTAGACCTTGGAATGTAGATAAGCTATTCTGTAATTATTTGGTTGTCTTTTAGAAGGAAATGCACTGGTATTTGAGTTTTAAAATATGCGTTTTCATGCTGACAGTAGCTGGCTAGGATTTGTTCTACAGAAGATTTGATGTTGCATGAGGCAGCCGGCAGGAATGAAGTATGAGAATTTAGGTGAAGGCTTTTTAAGCACTAAAGCACTTTAGCATGTGATTGTTACTATAGAGAAAGAAGATTGACTTAGCTTTACTTTTTCTCTTTTCAAAAAAAGATCTGTATCAAACTGATTTATCTCTTTTAAAATATTTTAATAGGGTATAATATTCCATAAATGGGAAGGAGAACATTTTAATCCCTTGTTAGATAATAATTCACTCAATTTGAAGGTAATCTTTAAATGGGTTTAGGCTACCAAGCATTGCTTGACATATAGGCTTGATATTGGACAAAGTGGTTTATTTTCTGAATGCAAAATAATCCTTTAAATCCCTCGCTGGACTTAGGTCAGGATGACCATTTAGGTTTTACTGACACTGAAGATTATGGGTCGGTTTGGTAAAATGAGCTCTTGACACTTGAACACAATGGTCCAGAACAGTCAAGGGAGAAAATTGAAGAATATTTTATTTGCAATAAATGGGCAAATCCTTCCTTATAATGTAGTTAATGCAAGGCCCTATCCATAGGTAGCAATTTTCTGATGTGCTAATGTCCATGCCACCCTCCCCCCAGCATGCTTTTCTGTCCAGGTGCTATTTGAGATATAATTTTGTCTACATTATTTTTTTCCTTTTCTTCCTGTCATTTAACTTGCATATTATAAAGTTTAACTTTTTGTTGACACTGTCTATGGACCAACAAAATCTCAAACACTATTCATAATGCTTGAATGTTTACATTTATGTTATATTTCCAAGTTTTTGTTTCATGTCTTCTGCTGTCCATACAACTAGGTCTTGGCATCATCTTAGGCAAAATAAAACAAAATTTAAAAATAAGTAACAACCCTCCCCCCAAAAAACACATGCTCAGTATTTATTGAATTGAGTAGAGTTTATTACCTGCCTCAAAATATTTCTCAGTAATGACTTGTACATTTAAAACACCGGTATGTTTTATATTTAAAAAATAGGTCAAACTTCAGTAACTTTAGAGGAGCTTTCTTTCTCACTGGGTTACATAATCACTTCTTACCGTATTTATTGTAGAGTGAGCCTACTTTGAAAGTATTTCTCAACACCTCCACAAGACATTGCTAACAATAGTAATGTATGGGCAGGACATAGTTTTCTAGGGTGTTAGGAATCTTTAGTTAAAAAGAAAGCTGCTTCTTTTTCTTTTTTAGACACTAACTTATGGCACTTCTGCTTATAATTTTATTGTTGTTATCATTAGTATTACACTATGTGTATGTATGTATGTGGTAGACTGAGCCCAGTGGCTTCACACTGAACTCCATCCATGGTTCTGTTTTAATTTTGAGAACGGTTCTCACTGAGCTACTAAGTTGCCCAGGCTGGCCTTGAACTTGAGATTGGCTTGTCTCACTGTTCCAGAGTCCTGAAATTCCAATGTGAACCATCAAACACAGCTTGCCTAATTTTTATTTTGACCTAAAAACAAAGATTAGTTATCATCCTACTTGCTTGTTTATTTTAATTTCATCTCTTTACTTGAGGGCTGCTACTATGTCATCGCAATTGCATTGTGAGAAAAATACAATGCGACACATCCTGTTAGCTTCCTTATGGAGGCGGACTGAGACTAGCATGGATTCAGGGCATGGTATGTGTGTCAGCGTACCAACTGCCACCTCCGTTTCTCATAAGTGAATGGGACAGGTACAATGATTATCAACAAATGAAAGAGAAAATGGAGTCTCCATAGATGTTACATCACTCTCCAAGATGGCACAACTACTAAGTAGTTTATAGGTTAAAATCCAATCCCAATGTGGAGTCTCCCATTTTAACTAGTCAGTGGTGTGATCAGCCAGGCAGACATTCTGTATGTCATGGAGATACCTTGTTGAATGATTTTAATCATAAAATGCACATGTTCCCATCCAGCCACTGTTTATCTGATAATTACTGTGTTCTAGGAGGGATAAATTTTACTGATTAAGTTAAAGTTTAAGTTGGTAAAGTGTCACATTAGAAATAAAGGAACATGGTCTTCTGGTCAGAAAGAGTTAATGTGCAGCACAGGTTAGAAAGCTGACCATGGGAGACAGGAAGATGTTAAAGAAGGGATCTGAAGGACTGTTTCTTCAAAATCTTGTCATTTTATTTAATTGTAACATGATTTCTATGGCTTATTTTGGTTTTATGGCATTTCACAACTCTACATTTTTCTGTTGCTACTCAATATGATGTGTGGGAACATGCTTTCTCAGTAATTTCCAGTTACATGATATAGTACAAAGTGACTTTAGAGGTTAACAAGCTTTTTATTTCTGTTAATTTAATGAAACCATTTAATTTGTCTGATATTCCATTTTATTTCTATACAACCTTATTAAGAAATATTAGTGAACCAAAAGCACATGGTCTCAAGCCACATCAAGTAGAAAATTGTTTTCTGTTTTATTTGAGCTATTATTTAATCAGAAAATGATCTAGACCATTTAAAAATTTAAATGGGATTAACTTTAAATATTTTATAAATTAATGGGGATGGCAGCATGGACTGTGAGATCATCTTCATTAATCTCTTTCTCCATTTGAGTTGGTTTTCAAAAATTTTCACAAAATACCGTAGAAAATCAATGTAAAGGAGACAAAGATTATTCCGTTGTTGTTAAATCCACTGTCACGGAATGCAACGCTTCTGGGCCTGCGTCAGGATAGCAGTTCATGGTGGGAGAATGTGGTGGAGGAAAGATGGCAGCTGGCAAAAGCCAGCAGGGAAAGAGCTGGACAGGAAGAAACGTGCGTACCCAAAGTACTTTCAAGGGCACACCCTCCGTGACATGCTTCCGCCAAGCATCAAAGTACCTTCAAGGGCATGCCTTCCCACGACGTACCTCCGCCAAGTGAGGTACTTCTGCCAAGTAGGCCCGGGCTCCTTATGGCTGCACTGTCTTGAATGGTAATTCTTTAATCTTACTATTAAAGGCTGGCAAGTTTTAGCCCATGGATTTAGGGGATGTTTCAGACACAAACCATCACAGTTTCTGTGCAGTGATTAAGATTGCAGTCCTTATTGTATTTATTTCTCCAAAATAATAAAATGGTAGTTGAAATTTTGTAAGCATCTTCACCTTTGCAGTAAGGAACATGAGCAAAGGCAGTATTCATCATCCAATTTAACAATAAAGATCCTGAGGTTCAAAAAACACATAAGCTTGTGGCCCTTTTAACATTCTGCTATCAAACTCTCTAGAAACTACAAACACATATGATTCTCCTCTTTTGGGGGGGGGTAAATTTGAGCAGTGCTGGTCTTCAGAATGACTGATTACATGAAATTGTTAAACTCCTAGCACTTTCTCAGACTTTCTATCACTTATTAAAATTTTCTCTATTTTTCCTCACTCATCATTCTCACTGGACTCAGTTATAGTTACTATTCTAATTTCTAATCCATGTTATCTGTTTTCCTGCATCCTGGTTTTGGTGCTTATCTATTTTAAAAGACAATCAACCATTTATTAATTTTCTCCTTGACTTTACCCATTTTTTATTCATTTGTCCACTTCATTTGTTCGCTTCATTTTTGTTTTCATTCAATTCCAAACTAAGGGGGTTTCCAAAGTTCTGTTTCCCATAGTTGACAGTGAGGTAAGCAGAAAACTATCCAGAGGTGGTAGACTCCACAGACAGGAAGTCCAATGGATCTGAAACATCAGCTTGAGTTCTCAATGGAGTCTGAGATTATGGAAAAATTGCAGACATTATATTGTAATTGTAATTTTATCAATGATAAATTGGAAAGACTGCCCATGGGAATGATGGTAGAGTGAATGTAGAAGACAGAATTTGTGGATCAGAAAAGTCATGATGTTGAGTCATCAGGGGTTGCAGAAGACCATCTATACAGGTATTAAAGATACACAAGCAACATTTATGTCAAAGGAAATGTTGGAGATGGTGATTGCAAACCAAGAACAGATATCATTAAGGGATGATGGGATATAGTGGAGACATCAGGAGTAATAATATTTAATAGGAGTACTATGGAGTGCTGATATATGACAGAAATTAAAAACATGTTTTTTGAGAGGGAGGAAGAAGAGTATTCTGCAAGTGTCATTTAGGAAGAGCAAGGAATAAATAGTACCACTCCTTCAAATGTGGAACTTAACTGAAAAAAAAAAAAACACAATGTCCAGTTTGGAGGTCTACAGAGTCAGAGGGATCTGGTTTTTCTCAGAACTAGATGACAGATAAAATGACCTAGTTCCAGGCATTATTTTCCTTCTCAACCTTTGCCACATCATGTTTGACTCATTAAACTCATGATAATAACTGACCACATCTCACTAAAGGCAATGCCTTTTATTTGCCTATACAACAGCTCTTTATAAGCTCACAGTGATGGCAAGGGTTACTGTCTTCACTGACAGGTGTGCATCTGGACGGAAAAGTTACCTGCATCCCAAACTAGGTCTTACAGATCCAAATCCAGGAATCTCCACTGTGGCAGAGTTACAGTGATGGGCTCCTAATGTACAAAGGATCTCTTCCAAATTTAAAAAAGCACAGCTGGGGTAGGAAGAATTCTGCATTTTTGCCTTGACCTATTTTACCCTGTTTGGTTGGGTATCTTTGAGTTTTAAAGTTAGCATCATTCTTAGTGCTGAGACCTTCAGGATTTCTCACTGGTGGCCGTAATCCTTACCTATTTTTGGATCATTTGTCTAAATGATTCTCATTTTAAAAAGCCATATTTTTGTTAGAGAGATTTCCCTTTTTTAATATACTCATTAACTGCAATCTCATATGCAAAGATTTTTCCTTCAAATTTTCATGTTTCCAATATTTGTAAACCATAATGTTTTTTCTTTAGTTTCTGACATCCTGAAGTTGTACACATTTTTTGTTTTCTTTTAATCTGTCCTTGTAAGTCATTCCTTTCATCATTTTCATTGTTTCATTTGGAATTCATTCAAGTAGCCTACAGATTTATGCCACAGGCTTGCTAAAAATTCAACAGAGAATTCCAGGGAAGAGCTTCTCTAAAATACTGTTACACATAAAAAAGTCTGTATTTAAATTTTGAAACTACATTCTTAATTTTTAATCTGTTCTTTGGTAGCTGTATTATATTTTCTATCAGACCATGCTTTTCCTAATAGTTCATAGCAGTATTATGTTTTTATTTTCATAATTTTGTTTTGCATTTTTCCTCACTGGAGAGTTATTCAATGGTTTTTCATTTTGTATTTAGTGCAGTTGTTGCTACTTTTGTAGGATGTATTCTCTTCCCACCTGTAACTCAAAAGATGTAACTTCATTTGTTTTAATGATGTTATATTATTCATTACTAGTTTGTATCATGTACTTCCTTTCTACACAATGATGCAATACATAGATTCCCAATCTGAGCTTTTTATTTGACATTTTCTTTTTCTGTGGACTTGCATGTATTCGCGTATTCATTATTTTCTTGAAACCATCATCCATTTGCTATTTCTGTAAGTACTTTTCTGTTTCTATTTGTAGCTGCCTCTATGAGTTGCATGCTTTCACACCCAGCTGATTTCTTAAACTGCATGACCTCAGAGAATCTTTCTCTGATCATCTTTTCCAAGACACCCATGCTTTAACATCCATCCTACACACACAGACACACAGACACACACACACACACACACACACACACACACACACTTCATATATCCACGGCCATTAGTCTATGTCAACTTATACTTTCTAAAACTGCACTCTTACAGTTACCTTTTATTTGCTTATTGCTTTCCTGGGTTGTGTATCCTGGGCTGTGAGACTGGTAAGGGCTGGAAGAAATTATATTCCTTAATGGCTATCCAGCTCCATCATTATAACTGGAGGTGGTGGTTGCAGCTGGATAGCCATTAAGGAGTAAAAATAAGTTTCTAGTTAAAAATTATTTTCCTTTGATAGCCCCTATAACTTATTCAACAAATTGTTGCATCCTTGATGTGCTGATGCACTAACTTGTGCATCATGTTTTGAGTAATACATTTTAAAAAGACTTTAGTAGTGGCAAACTTTTAAAGGTGAATAAATAACTGACTATTTCCAAAGCTATCTAATGTATGAGCACTTTAAAAGGGGTATTTGAGTTTTATCTTGTTATCAAATTGCACTAACATAATTATAAAGGAAGATTTAGGTTTTATCTAAAATTACCAATTTGCAGTACAATGGTTATAATTGTACATGGAAGATAGAAGGGAGGCTTCAGAATGTCATTTTCTTTCAGGAGATTGACAGGACCAATATGTACAAAATCAAAACTCAGCTGTTGGTTTTAATTCTCTTACTGGGGAAGGAGTTGCTAGGTGCCCAAGTGCCCAAGAATCAGTCCCAGGCCCTCTGGGAGTGAAACCTTACCTGCCCTGTCTCTTTGCTGTCCTGTCTGCACTCACACCTGCTAACACACAGGCTCTGGCACAGGGGACAGGGCCACACCTGGAGCCCTGTACGTGCTCGGGAGCCCAGGCCCGGAAACAGTTCTGTAGAGCTGTTTGTGCAACGGCGGTCTGTATGTCACCAAAAACTGCCGCTCATTCGCCGTTAGGCATCCGCACGTCTACCCTTCTTAAAAGTCCCTATGGTTTTAAAGCAATTTATGTGCTTGTGACTCCAGTAACCGTGTGATTTCCGCTCTTAGTCTGGAAATACTAAAAGGACATTTCTTTGTAGAAAGCTACATAAAGAAAAGAGTCGTGTGGAGTAGTAACAGTAAAATTTAATGTTTGCACTTTTTTTATGTGATACAGAAACTTTGGACAATTTTCCTCTTTGATTTAGCAAAGGGTAATTGGTTCCTCATTTCTTGTTTGAAAGTTTTAATTATTTTTTTAACCTTTAAGCAACTATATATCCATTAAATAAGTCATAGTGTTGTCTTTATGAACAGACTTATTTAAATTAATATGCATTTTAAGTACTATGCTTAACAATGAAGTGACTTGTATCATATATATTTTTACTTTTTATGGTGGTAAAATACACATAACATAGAAGTTACTGTCACAGCCATGCTTAAGTGTACAGTTGAGTGGTGTTAAACACGTGCAGAATGCTATGCACATCAGGATAATTCATTTTATCACCATTTTTATTCTGTGAAACTGAAACTTTCTACACATTAAACACTACCTTCTCTTTTCACTTTTTAAGCTCCCAGCATCTGTCATCTTGTTTTTCCTCCATGGAATTTTGACTACTTTGAGTATATCCTATGTATGTTTAGACTTTCTCTTTTTGTGACAGCTTACTTTGCTCAGCAGAATGTCTTTGAGATTTGTTAACGTTGCAAAATACCCTAAAATTAACTTTTAAAGTCTGAATAACCTTCCATTGTGCAGGTACAATGCATTTTTCAGTTCTGTCCATTCTTGTCTGGGCAGAACTGGACAGCAACCTGGTTGCTTCCGAGCTTTGGCTATTGTGAATAGTGCTTCTAGAATTATGGCTCTCTGAGTGACTATTTGAAGTCCCGCTCCTAAGTCTTTCAGTGCATAATCAGACTGAAATTGAAGGTCTCATGTTAACTCTACTGTTAAACTTTTAAGGAATTCCACATTCTTCACCATAATAGTGGTAGCATTTTATATTCCCACAAACAGAATGCAAAGGTTCTTGTTTTTATAATACTCCCCAGTTCTTGTTATTTTCCGTTTTATACAGTAGATAACTTAATGACTATTAGGTGCCAGTAGCACCTCGGTTCATGAATGCTTCTGTTGGCAAACAAGTTGGTTGGCCAGCAGAAGTGCTTGAAAAAACTTTGTTTTGTTTGGAAACTTTGCGTTAGGTGACCAACACAACCACGGCCATCTTTCCCACACAAACACGAACGAACGCGGTCATCTTTTCCAAAAGTGTAGAGCAAACTAAGTTCATGAACTGAGACACCACTGTGTTATCTCTTTGTCGTGTTTCTTTCCTGAATAAATAGTGACATTGACCATCTCTCTCTGTTAACATTGGCAGTTTTTAAATGCTCTTTAGAGAAACATCTATTCAAATCGTGTGCCTGTCATAGAATCAGGATTTTACTGTTGTCCCATTTTAGTGGTTAGCTACATTTTCCAGAATTTGGTTCCTTATCAGATATATGGTTTGAAATCATTTTTATGGCTTGGCCTATGTCTTATATATGACATACTTTGATGCATAAATTTTTAAAATTTTCATAAAGCCTAATTTTAACTTTTTTTGTCTTTTGTTGCCAATTCTTTTGTACCTGACAAGGTACAAGGTTGTGAAACTTTTGTGCTATTTTCTTCTAAGAGTTCTCTAGTTTTAGCTCTCAGATTAGGTTTGATACATTGTAAATCAGTTATTATATGGTATTGAGTCCAACTTCATTTCTTTGTATGAGGATGTCTTGTTTTTCTATAACCATTTGTTGAAGAGAATGCTTTCCCCCTTTTAATGGTCTTCATATTTTTGCAAATATCGTATCACACCAGGATTTCTATTCTATTCTCTTATTTTCTCTGCATGTCATGTGTTTATGCCAATATTGCAGATTTAAACACCAATTTTGTTGAAGTCAGGAAATATGAATCCCTGGCAGTTATTTTTCTTTGCTTTTGTTTACACTAAGCATAAAATTTTAACTTTCCAGGATTTGTAAATTATTAGCATATGTTTACAGTGTATTATGATTATGTTCATCCTAGGGAGCTAGTACATGTGTATAATGTATCTTATCTTATTTTACTTCCCTTTTGAGTAGGGTTTACATGTTACCCTGGCTGAATCTTCCAATTTGTGAACATATGAACATGTCGTATGTTTCCATTTATTTATATCTTTTTTCTTTTGGGGATGCTGGATGTTGGACACAAATGTGCTTTATCACTAGGCTACATCCCCAGCCCTTTTTATTGAATGAATTAAATGAATTGGCAGTCAAAAATTTGCAAACAGCAAAACAAAAGTTTGGGAAAATTATTCCTACAAATAATTTTTGTCTGTCCTATAAGAAGCAACATGTCAACTTTGAGTTATATTTCTTGTTTTATTTCTAAGGGTGCTTTCTATACTGTTTTGCATTCTCCATCATTTGAGTAATTGTGGGAATATTTAAAATGTTAATATGAACAGTAACTCCATAGTGCACCAATATTGAGAAACTTGCATTTTCCTCATTTACGTTAATTGTGAAAATGTTATAATTGATTCATTCTGGGATCATTAGAGGCATGCAGAACACTTCTAGGCATGAACTTGATTACTATGAGCAAAAACGTTGAATAAGAGCCCAGTAAACACATTAACAATTACTTCTCACCTAGTTTATTTATGTTACTACATCAAGGTAAAAATACGCATTTAGTATGTAACTTCACCATATAAAATACTATTTATATCATGTGGCAATAGACATATAAACCATCACTCTAAAGAATTTCATATGGGTAAATCATACATGCAGTGCAGATTGTATTAGCCATTTTGTGTAATTCAAGAAATCTTGGAAAGACATTGACCTAAAGAAGATACAATTTGAAAAGATTTGGATTTATTCAAGTGGTTTAATCATTCCCTGACTCCTGCAAAAGGAACTTAAAGCAAAATGAATTGAAGAATCATTTAGTTATACTTCAGGAACTTAAACATTTTTCTTTGGTTGGTTCATAACAAAAGTGTGTAGGAAAGCACAATATATTTTTATATGCCTTGAAATTTGCACTTCCAGAAATTAAAGTGGAGCCACTTCACAAAGCCTGTTAATGCATGTTTATAATTAAAGCTGAGTTCCTTTGTTGTTGCTACTCTGGAGATGTAGGGTTATAGGTATTTTACATTAAGTTAATTTTGTTGCATGTCTGCATAAGCATGTATTGTAGGCTGTGTTATTAGTAATCCAGAAATTTTAATATATATAGAAAACTCAGGTCTAATCAGACTACTTATGAGTTCCAATATAGCTTGTTAGACTATTATGTTTGTAAAATCAAAGCTGGTTCTTTTGATTAATGGAAATTGCTAATATATCTACATGATAAATTAGTAGTATAAAAACCTTGCAAGGAATAATTAATATACTAACAAACACATCAACAATTTAGTGTTTAGTTCAAGTCTTCAGAATTGAATTTACATAGTGGATCACTACCTAAAACAAGATATGGAACATTTACATAATCCTGTAAAATTTTCCCATGCCATATCCAATCAAATCCCATCCTTGTTCTGCCCCTCCTCAACACTGTTTGATTAAATTCCATTACCACAGATTAATTTTGTTTGGAGACTTCATACCTAAGTTGTAACATGGTGTGCATCTTTGTGTATTTTTGGTCTGGCATCACTAACTCGCTATGATGGTTTTGGCATTCATCGTGTTTTGCACAAGTCGTTAAATACACTCTTACCACATTTTATGTGATAGTATTTCACATAGATATACCACAGTTTGTTTGAGTTCCTACCAGCTTTTCGTTGTGGTGAATCTAGACAATCTGAAAAATCTTTCAGAACTATTTTTCTTTCTTCTTGATGGGCATATGATTTCATTTCTCTAAATGCCAAGGAATAGCATAGCTGTATCATAGATTAAATTGAGGAAAAACCATTAAAAACCTGCAAGGTGATTTGTGTAATTTTGGTCTTCATAAATTGAAGTATTTTTGCACCCTCTCTATATCTTATCACTGTCATTGTTTTGATTGTAGCTATCAAGTGGCTGTAAATGATGTATTACTGTAAATGAAACATGTATTTCCTTCAAACTAAGGACACTGAACATATTATCATGAGTTCATTGGCCATTCATAAGTCTTCCTTTGTTAAGCACCTATGCAATTCTTCTCAAATGTTTTATTTTTGGATATTTTAAAGTTTATCTTTAGGAGCTATGTAAATACCTTGGATATTAGTATACTGCCAAATATGTATTAGAAATATTTTTTAAGTCTTTTTCTTTATATTTATTTTCCTAGTGATATATTGTGGTGTGAAACTTTCCAAGTTCTATGAGGTATATTTTTTCAATATATTTTAGAACAAGTGATTTTCATGTTCTAAAAATATCTTTCCTTACCCAAAGACACAAATGTTATTTTAATTCTTGATTAAATCTCTTACTTCTTTCTTTTAATTTAGCTCTTTAATCATTCTTGAGTTAACTTTTGTATGGGGCATAAGACTGCAGGTTTTATTTTCCAAAGGAGGATTCAGTAATCACTTATTGAAATTATTTTCCATGTCCACTGAATTTTCTTGTCACCTCTCTATTGTTTTTAATCTGTTTGTAAATTTACATAAATACCACAATATCTATGTTACTTTAATTTTTCAATGAAAGCTTGAATTTAGGTAATATATTGTCTATATTTATTCCAGTTACATAATTTGTATTTTCATGTAACTTTTAGAGATAATGAATCATTTTTTTCCATGGTCTTATTGGAGATTTTGATTAAAGTTGTATCATTAAGTCCTTGAAAGAAAATGGAAACATTACTGTCTTCAAATCTACTAAGGTCTTTTAACTTAATTTATGAATTTATACTTATTTAACAACTGCCAATTTTATCTGTTTTTGTAGGGTGTCATAAAATATAATAAACTTCCATGTTTAATATCTCATTCCTCATACCTTACTTTGTTTCAAAATGGCATCATCAGTTGTATTGTTTAGGTTCCCTAGAAGCCTAGGGATTGTGAAAAAGGATTTATAAAATCAGAGGCACAATAACGCACACTGGGGAGGCAGAGGATCAAGTAGCTTCTCAGTCCAAGAGGCTAGAAGCCTCGGAACAAGAGAGCCTGAGGGTGCAACGCCAGTTCAGAGCTAAAGGCCTGCACGTTGCCCATGGAGTCCTTGGTACCAGTTCCTGTTGAAAGGCTGAAAAACCTGGAATCTGTGGTCCACAAGTGATGGAAGCAACTCAAGATCATCCACCTAAACTGGAATTGCAGGCACAGGCTCACTTCCTCTTCCTTCCCCTTTGTGCTCCATCCAGCCTACAAGCCCATTGGTTGGTGCCACCCACAATTGGGGCAGGTCTCCACCCTCTTGCAATCTTACATGCTAATCATCTCTGGGACCGCCCACACACACCCGGAAGTGTGCTGTGCCAATCAGGTAGATCTGTTTTAATCTACAAAGGGACAGTCCAGATTAATCATCACAGATATAAAGAATAGAGACTGTTCTGTTTCAGTGTTTTCAAAAACAGTTTACAAAAACGTGGGGTGTACTTAAAAGACTAAAAAGTTCCCAGAAAATCATTTATTAATATTTTATATCATTAAAGACTCTTCTAGTAGATACATATGAACATTTCAAATAATAACTGTTTTGAAACTCAAATAAATATTATAAGAAAGTTTCCAGGAAAACAAACTCATGGTTCACAATCTGACCTATTAAAAGGTGAAATTCTGGGAGGCAGGAGGATTGTAATTTACAGTGCAGCCTGGTCGACTAATTGACTTTGTAAGACCCTGTCTAAAAATACAAATAAAATCAAATTTAAAAGTACTGGGGACATAGTTAGGAAGACTCTGGGTTCAATCACCAGTAAAGAAAAAAATTAAAATGGCAAAACCTTCATAAACTGATAGAATGAGGGAAATTTAGGGTATCTGTGATCATAGCATTCTCCAAGAAATAAAAAGACTGTACTTTACCCATCCTAGAGAGGGTGGTCCCTGATGTATTTATAAATATATTGATAGATACAGGTTTTTCCTAGCATGTTTTGAGGCACTGCAAATCACTAGAAGAGAAGACATTATTTAGAGTGTCTATCTTACTTTAGAGCCTTAAAATATGTGTGTGTGTACATGTGTTCCTGTGCACATATGCTCATGTGTGTGTGTTATATGAACTAGAGCCAGAAATATGGTGTCACCAGAAAGCTTTTACTTGGGTGAAATGTTCTGAATCACATTCAGAATAATGAAATTTTCTTTTAAACTAGTTAACAGCCACAAGTTGTCTTTTTTTTTCTTTTTTTTTGGTACTTGCTTTACAGAATTAATTTACTTACTTAGAAAATTAGAACAGTGATATAGAACAGTGATATAGATAGAGACAAGACCTACATTTCAGTTACATTTTGGAAAGGCTTTTTCAGCACATTGAAATATTTAATATGTTAATATGCTGCCTAGAATGTTTTAAGAAAAAGGTTTGTAGAAGAATCTTGCTGTGTAATTGCAAGGCATTTCCTAAGTAAATTATTTTATCATAAAAAAATTAAACACTTGTTTGTGTTATTAGAAAAAAATTGCTAAACTCTTCTTGCTTCTGAGGTTACTATTATCAATACAGTCATATTTAGTTGGTTTGTGCATATATATTCACCAGTGTAATGACATATACATATTCACTGTTATATTAAACTTATTTTGAGAAGCTGCTGTTTCCCATGCCAACTCATGGTAAGATTTCTCAGATCTATGTCAAGATCTCCTTTGGAATTAGCTCAGGCCTCTTTCTTTGGGTGTTTACTGAGATTCTAATTTAGGTAATTACCATCCTTGAGGTTATAACCTACTCTAGTGATGGCATAACTTATTCGTTCCTAATCTAATAGGAAATGATTGATAAAGGACATTCCATTTATCTACTCACTTTAGATTAAGAGATATTTTGAGAAACAGTGAATTCATTTCCAGGCTTCAAACACTTTGGCCTTTAATTTGTCATACTTCAGAGTTTAAGTAAATTACCTGGATTCTGATGCAATTAATAGAACTCAGAGACAGCTGTATAAATAGTCTTTCCTATATTTCCTCTCATTATTTATGTAAAATCTGAACTACTGGAAAGCAATTAGATTCTGAATTACTTAAGTTACCCCCACACCACCCATTCTTTGACCCATAAAATGGCTTAGATTATTTTCTGTTAACATTTCTCCTGCCTTCCCTTTCATAGTAAATTTCATTGTGCCCCATGTTTTTCACTGTGTCCATTCTCCTTGGATTCTTCAACTCCTCTGATCTTTAGGTCTGATCCGCTTCCACCTAGTGGTGGTGTCGAGGGCAGGGATGGTAAGAACAAAAGGTGGATATTAGAAAACGGGAAATAGATCATTTGCAAATGGCATGGGAACCGAGAGATGGAGAAGAGGGAAGGGTCAATGGGGAAGGCTATGTAAAAATTAAGGTGTGCTATACCAACTTCATGTGATGAATATAATTGCTATGTAATGCAAATATGGACTAATAAAAATTTTTAAAATTCAAAGTGTAATTCAGTCAAGTACCATAAAAATGGTTTGGCCAGTGTACTCAGAACAGATTCAGCACTACAGGGTCAATTTCCATGGACATATAATTCAGGGAACTATCATATTCATATCAGAATGTGATCCTTAAATTCATAATGATGAGTGTGGTCCATTAAGCATATAAACATAGACCTAGGACCCCGAGTTAGTCTCTTCCCTCATTGTTGCTCATGGAAACAGAAGAAAGTTTGGTTGAATAATCTGAATGTTGAATACGAAGCTCAGATGTCTTCACCGTAGTCCGCGTCCACGTGCCTGCCGATATATTCTGCATTTCCTGTTTAGCCAGGCAGTACACGGATAGGTGAGGGCAAAGCTCACCTCTCTGCCTCTCAGATCTTCATGCTTTCATTAGTAAATTACGGATTTTTCCCATCTTGTTCATTCAACAAAGCATTTAGTTCTTTCTTACCTTCCTTTCTTACCTTCCTTTAATCAATCGTATTCTTTCTTACCTTCCTTTAACCAAACTTTTCCATCTCTTAAGATGTTTATAATTTAAACCGTAAGTTGATAGATTTCTTTTTTAGGCTTCCATGGTCGAAGGAATTCCCAGCTTGTTTCAAATTGGAAATTTATAGGAGTGCCAAAAGTAGAGGGCCACAATGTAGAAATGTATGGGTTAGATTTATTATTTATTTCAGAAATAAATCTTCACATGTCAGAGATGACACATGTATTATTTATTTCCTTTCAAACTACCTACAAACAGAGAACAAAACTGTGCACCGTTTTCCCATGCCATGAACACTGCCTAGCTTCACTTGTAGCTTCCTTACTAGACAAGATGCTGACAGATGTGCTAGTCATGCTAAAACTCATTAGATGCCCAAGTGACCAAGATAACCACTATTTGAATGCCTCCATATACTACAGCTCAGTATCTGAAAATTTTTCTAAACGAGGACCTTTTGCTCTTTCAGAGCAACTTTTATGTCACCTCCATCACATCACCTTGGTCTACATATTTGCGTTTTGAACAGCACTGTTCTCTGCCTTGGGGTGTACATTATCAGCAGAGCTACAATATTTGGTGTCTAATGAGAAAGAAGATTCATCACATAACTGGAGAAATCCGTGTGTATTTCCAGATGCTTTGTCCATGTGTAGTGCATTCACTGGGATTAGCTTTTAAACCCAAAAATTACAAGACTTCAACGTACACCAGAGAGAATTATTGCTTGAGAAGGGGACTTGGGCTGTGTGAAGGATTCTGGGTTTCCTCTAAGTTTTCTGAGACAATGTGCTTCCTCATGGTTACCACCACTGGTTTAGCCTTAGAGAGAAACTCTGCCATTGTACCCGGTGATTTACAAGAAGGATTAAACCTAATATACATTCTGCATAAAGGAGAATAGAAAGAAGATGTGAGGCCACAATTGAAGTGCAAACAGACTGCACATAAAAGTGTTCTCTCGATGTCCCGTGAGCCATGTGAAAGTAGTACAAGGACCGAAACTTGTTTCGGTTAATCTAGTTAAGCATGAAATCAAAATGAATATCATTTGTTCCATCTAAGATTATGTGGACGAGGAAATAATAGCACTACCCATACTTGGCTGTGGTCAGCAGAAGGAACAGTCTTCCAACCTGTCTATGTCCTCATCCTGAAACCTGTAGAAAGAGGAGACTGCAGACATGCTGAAGTGAAGGATCTTGAGAAATGAGAATTGTTTTAAACTATCTGGTGAGACCACCATAACAAAAAAGTGCTGATATGTGAAAAAGGAAGGCAGAGTAAAGAAGAACCTGACATGAGTGCCACGGGGACATGGTAACTGTCGGGAAAAGCCTGGGTTGGCTGTTGCCAAAGGTGAAGTGGTCTGGAGCCAAGACCTGAGATAGACACTGCCAGCTGGGGAGGAAGACAGATGCTGCCCAGAGCCGAACTGTGCCACAGGGAGCTGCGGAAGTAAGAGTTTTTATATGGTTTTAAAAATGTAGTTGGTTAAAAAATTTTAATCGTTTCATAGAATGAGTTCATTTGAAAGGACCATTAAATTAGAGAATGGTGTGTTTTAGCGTATGTTTTTCCATTCATTTCAAAATGTGGCAATGTTGATGAGCTAGATTGTGATTTTCTCCCCAAAGTTAGATCTTTTATCTTTATTTTAAGGTGAAGCTCTGCTTTATAACACTTCTGTAACTTGGTTAAAATGAACCTTTAAAACTGTCTATACAATCCCACACTAGTAAAATACCGTCATGTTTACTATTCCTAAAGATAAATAGGCCATCTGCTCTGATTTTGAAGCATGTAATATTTTTCCTATAGAGATCTACATATTCGCAGTATACATTTTTTTAAAAATGTGATAGGTTATTTTTAATTAGGTGCTTAAAAACATGGGGCAAACATGAACCAAAGAGAGTAGAACGATATAAAAATTCTTATAAGGAATTGAAAATTGTTAAAATATAAAAATCATATGAGATATAAAATGGATGTCTACATTAAATATATTGAATGTCTCTCAGTTACATATATTTCCCAAATCCCAACATAGGTAAGGTAAAGAAAATGTAATGTTGATTTAAAAATACCTTCCTACCCGATAGCTATTTAACTATCATCAATTGGTCAGGCATTTAAAAATTATTCTTAGCCAAGATGTTGGCAGTTAGAAATGTACTTGGGTTTCTTCTGAGACTCCAGCTGTTGTTGTACCTGAAAGGACCAGGATGGAAGGAGGAGCCCACGAGTTTCACCCTAATGGTTCCGTCTACTCTTCCTGTTCAAGGGTGGCATCTGTCCACTCTTCCTGTTCAAAGATGTAATCTGCACTTGCTATCCAGTAATGTCTTATCGAAGACTATCATATCACTTTTATGCAATACCCGCTGTGCTCTGATTGACATTGTTTTATTTGCTGCAGCCTAGATTCAAAGGTGATTAATAGACAGACTCTTACACACATGCCCACAGTTAGGAGGTGATTCAGGGAAGCAATATCTTTTAATCACACAAAAATAATGATTAGTAATGAGATGACCAATAAATTTGGTTTTCACTTGAGCAACAACCTTTGGTTAGTATAACAATTGAATTTATATATTATTATTTTCTAACCAAATATCAGACACAGCAAAGATTGAAACCTGCATAATACATACAATGTTAGCTCACAGGGGGTGGGTTACAAATGAAAATGATGAAGATTGCAGAGAAGTACAGTTCTGGAAGTAACTGATGAAGACCTATATGACTTCAAAATGACCTTCTTTACATTAGTGCTAACACAGTCATCTTTAAGTTGAAAAATGTGTTACACTTTCTTTTGGCAAAAATAACTCCAAATCTTTCCCTGTAAGATAACTTACTGTAGTATATAAGATCATAAATTCTCACAGTGGATTACACAGTGGGATCCTTCATTTACTACCTGTGACATGGAGATACTTATCCTATCCCTGCCTCAGTTTAGTATGAGGCATTTATAGACTGAGAGCAAATATCCTGTCTACTTCCAAGAGCTGGTAGGAGGATTGACTCAGTTAAAATTGTTAAGCATTTGGAAGAATGCCTGGTGCATATAAAATTACATGTTTAATGTTAAAGTAGTTGATATATGTGTACATGTAAAATCTGTAACGATCTATGTACTGAAGAAATGGATAATATTTAATGAAAAGCATTTAAGTGAATATTTGCTTATCTGTGCTATGAAATACGATGCACCCATTAATGGTGTGAGCTGTATTTATTGGCATAGAAGATGTGAATGGTAAATGGAGGGGGAAAAGAGCTCCTGTAACAACTCGATGGCTCAGATGTTTCCATCTGATGTCTATTCATAGAAAAGTAACTGGAAATATGTAAGCACTTTTCATTTAAAATGAAATTTAGCTTTATAGTAATTTTCTTCCTTTTACTTTGCAGAATGATACTGAACTACCTTTGTCACCGTAAGTGTATGTAAGTCATAAAGCATTAGTTCTTTGATTTAATAATCAATTGCATATTTTTGACCTCGTGGATGGCTGGGTGCATTGCTGGGGTTTAGTTACTGTGGAGCTTGGAGGCTGAGCTCTTGGCACTTACAGGATCCATTTCTGACAGCCCCCTTCACTTGGGGCTGGAAGGAGGAGACACCAGCCGCTGCAGGCCAGGCATGGCCAGGGGACTCAGCTGGATTGGCTGTCGCTAATTAGACACCTCTGAACCATGAGCTTTCCAGAACAAAAGGCTGCAGACAGAGCTGTGCACTGGCGCCTCAAGACTTGTACTTGGGAAAGGAAGCTGTTATTCCTTATAAATCACGAGAGTAAGACATGTTTCAAAATCTGGCAGTAGAACTAAGAAAATCATTCAGCACTTCCAAAGACTGCTATATTACCCAGTTGGCATTGTGATAAATATGCAAGATTCATTCCAACTGCGGTCTAGTCTAATGACATACCTTACCTATGCAGGATCTATGCTAGTTTTATTTGTTAATGAGTGAATAAAATGTTTTAAATTTCTATAAAGGTTAGTGAAATATGATTTTCATTCTGTGAATCATAAGAGATGTTTTAGTGTCATGCTAAACAGCAAAAGTATAGATCTTGTAAGTGTGTATGTGGTACTTTAAATATTTTGATGAGATTATAACACTTGTGCTTTCAATAGACTTTGAGAATGCTTTATGTATTGGAGAATTTTCTTGTGTGGATAGTTCTTAGGTTCTGTTTGCTTTGGTTTGCTTGCTTTTCAGGTACAGAGGAACATAACAAAATGCATAAAAGGAAAATCAGCTGAATGATAGTAGGGTTCTTAAAACCTAATAGCAGATCACTGAAGCTTGACACACAGATATTCTTCAGGATGTCGTGCAGCAAATACTATTAGCACTTCTGCACCCTTCAGGCCTGGGTTTTGAGATACTCAGGTGATATCCAGAACTCCTGTTTGTTCTGTGCCCAAAGCTTTTTCTGGAAAAGGCAAATGGTAGAGAATTAGCTCCTGTGTGAATGACTGTTTAAATACCCTACCCCCATGTGTCTGAATCATAATTCTCTGGAGTGTTTGCCACCTTTTCCAGTTTCTCTGCATGGAATTACACCTAAGTTATCCTCTGCAGTAGCTTAGTCTTCGCACCTCACCATTTCCATTTCCTTTCATGGCTCGATTTCCTCTTTCTCATCTTTGCTTTTGTACTTGGATCTGAACCCAGTCTCTCCCTGGTCCATCTGGGAACCATGATAGAGACAGCAGCATAGTCCAGGAGATGAGGGGAGGGTGTTATGTTTCTTCATTTGAAACTCCTTAGAGGGTAAATGTGGGCAAAATTTCTCAATGAATCATAAAAAAATAACTAAGTAGATACTGACTCTGATCAAAATGGAATAGACTGGGATAGCTCCTACAGTGGCTTCAGCTATTAAGACACAACTCTACTTTCAAGAAAACCACAGCTTAAAACTAGGACAGAAGTTGAATATAAAGGTGATTATAAGACAGAGCAGCTACTAGGTAACATTAAGTTTAAGAATTACTCCTACTACACCTTTGACCTTAATGTGACTCAATTTTTTATAAAATTTATCTTAATCCAACCCTTCATTGAGAAGCTAATACATTGCACTAGAGATTATGGGGAAAGAAATGAAAATGTGCATATTTAAGTAAAAACATTAATAGAAAGTCACCTGCAATTATTTACTGTAATGGAGCAGACAAAAATATTATATTGCCATTGAAAACAAATATTACTGGAATTTTCAGTTAACAGTTACCAAATGAAGCATAACATTGCTTTCCTCCTATACACATTTGGTTTTTGTTATCTATTTCCTGATGCCAGATGAAATCATTGAGAGCGGTGTGGCAGGAGTGACTCTTCTAATCAAATAGAACTTTGTGTTAAACGATATATAAACAAGCTCACAACCTGATTCTTTGCTCCTTGCTGAGCACAGCTGAGGTCAGAACCTGTGGACAGAGGAAAGCTAGTCTCTGGCCTCCTGAGTGGGCATAGCTTAAGAAGCCAAGGCTCAGCTATGCAGCTCGTATCCCAGAACTAGGGTTTAAAAGGCTCATCATATCATAGTAGTTTTTTCGTGTGTCTTAGTACTTGTTGCAGTCAAAATACAGAAAACTAACAAGTTGAAAAGGGAAAGAGTTGTCTCATGTCACTGAAATGCCCTGAACTTCCATGTATGTGAATCCAGGAGTTTACATGAAGCCATCAGAGCTGTGTCTCCCTCTGTCCCTTGACTCTGTGCTGGGTTTGCTCTTGTCTACACTTCCATCAGGTCGATGTAACCCTGCAAGACTGTTACTCTCAGTGCTAGTAAATAGGGGATGAAGTGTCCCTGGAGAGTTTCACGAAAGTTCTGCAGTAGGCACCACTGGTTCTGTTGCCTTCTTGCTTCATCTTGTCCTTCAAAAGCTGTTAAGAACCTCTGTAATGGTTGGGGGAGGAGTCCTCCAAGGATTGTCACAGAGTTATTAAGCGAAGAAAAGGAATGGAAGTCAGGTAGAAAAAACAAAAATGTTTACTATATTACTCTATCTAAGGAGAATGTTCAAGGTAATACTATGATAAACAAAATTAAACTGTACAGATCAGTTGTTAAAAGAAATACAAAGGGATTTATTTATGCTTGACCCTAGGGCAAGGTCATCTACACAGTCTGTTTTTTAAATAAAGTTTTCTTCGAACACAGCCAAGCTTATTTGTATGTTATCACTAGCTGCTTTTGCACTAAACCTTTCCTAAAACAGGCAAATGTCAGGGAAGAGCAGAGGTGATTATTCCCAACAGAAGCACCCTAAGTAGTTACAATTTTTTTAACTTCATGAACCCTGAGATTTAAGAGAAAAATAGTATAAATAGGTGCATTTTAAAGAGTAAGTTGCATTTGTGCAGACACTAGTTTTTATAACAAGCGAACATTGTGCCTTCCTGATTTTGTTTAGTAGGGGCTATTTTTACTGTATATTAATTGAAAAAAATAATGGGTTTCACTTTGTCATATTCACACAGTGTGCATATATGGTGTGATCATTTCTACCCCCACTGTACCTCCTCTAATAAACAATCTTCCTTCTACCTTTGTTTCTCTCCAGATTCTACATATGAAAGAAAACAGGAGGTATTTTTCTTCCTGAGTCTGCCTTCTTACTATTAACATCATGATGTCCACTTCTACCTACCTTCCTGAAAATGCCATGATTTCCTTCTTCTTTATTGCTTCCACACAACTCGACTCAGTGGATGATTTTTTTGAGTCACTCTCTTCTCTTGCTTAGGAAATCTTGCTGTGGTTGCCTGAGGTTCTGGAGACCAAGAAATCTCATCTTGTTCTGCATGTACTGGTTTTCAAACCAGCATTATAGCCTTGAAATTTATCCCTCCTTTTTTGTACTCACCTATTGCCATTTGACATTTTTTAGGCTTTTATTGTTACTAGTCCGTGTTTCCAATGTCTAATGGCTTTATTCCCTGTGAGGAGTTGGCTCATGGACAGAAAGCATCATAATTGTTTTCTCATCCCCATTCTCTCCCTGCCCTTCTCCTTCCCTACATCACTTGTTGATTTTATAGATATATTCAAACAAATTCACGTGGTGCATAAATATATCTCCTTTATTCTTGACATCTGTTCTTCTAACCCACAAACTGAAGCTGAAGTGTAAACAACACATCATCTCTTTCTGATCTACCTAGTGTTTTGCTCAGTTATGGGGCAATTCGTAGTGACATGATTTTCAATATTTTTTTTACTAGAAATTGAACCTAGGACATTTGCACTGGGATACATCCCCACCTCTTTTTCATTTAATATTTTTTGGACACAGGGTCTCCCAAAGTTACTAAGCTGCCAGGCTGAGTTGGGCTTGGGATCCTTCCTGGGCCAGCCTCCCAGGTTGCTATCAAATGCCAGTACAACCTGCTGACATGATCTCATGTTTGAAGTGGGTCTTATTAAATCATCTGTAAGAGAGCTTCAGTTTTATATATTTGTTGCCCTCTTTCTGAATGAGCTTTAACACCTTTGTAATTGGAGTGCTATTGATTTTTTTATTCCATTTCTAAACCTAAATGATAGATTTTAGGTGAGGTTAATACTTAGCTTTTCTAGTATCATTTTTAAAAAAATTACTGTTACTTACCCCCCACTAAAAACTATCCTGACTAAAATGGGTATTTTGATAAGAATATTTGAGCAATTCTCCATCTTTCATTTTGTACATAGGTGAACTTACAAGGCATTGTCTTGTCATAATATATGTCATATGTTCTTTATCAGTAAGGTTGTGTCCAAGCCAAATGGACTGGATGTGGGTTACCTAGTAATACAGAGGAAGGATTTAAGTGATTAACTATTTCCTCTGTGGTGGAATGGGAGATTTTGCAGAATACATTTATATTGTTCAGGCTGTAGAGTCTTAAGTGTATCAGCTGAAAAAATGAGCCACAGGAAAGGATAAGAGAAATGCTGGTCCTTCAAATGTTTATGTGAAATACTGTTGCCTATTAAATGCTTCCTAAGCCATTAAAAGAAGTTTTAGCATTGTACTATTTACTTAACTGATGTGACTGATGGGTTTAAAAAATATGTTTTTGAAGCAATGTAAAATGTTTACATTAAGAACTGTAGCACTTAAAACATTAGATGATTTATTATTGTCTAAGACTACCGTTCTTTACAGAAGTATAATAGAAAACACATACTGTATGCAATTGAAGTTTTTAATAGCTATGTAAAAATACAAGAAAGTCAAAATAACTTAAAGTATTTCATTTAACCCACCATGCCAAAAATTTTATTTTAATACTTAGCATCATAAAACCATTAGTAATATTCACTAATTTTTTTCATTTTATTCTGAGCACTTGTAGCCTGATATACATTGAGATTAACACTACATCTCATTCTACATGCAGAATTTTCATGAGAAATACTTTACCTGTATTTCAGTTTCATAAATCTGTAGCAAAAAAGATCATGTAACACAGTCAAAATTTTCCGAATGCCTAAACAACAAAGTAGATTCTTATTTAAATTTAAATTCATTAAAATTTAAAAAAGAAAACTTGTGTTCTCCCAGCCTATGTGCTTCATTTCAAGTCATCAGTAGCTATGTGTGATGTTATATAATCACTCATTGAGAACAAAGTTTGCAAGTAATGCTTACAACTTACTTTTAATAACAAAATACATGTGAAGAAAATGCTATGGTGTGGAAATTGTAATAAAATGTGAAACAGTGACAGTGACAGTGTCTCCTATTCTTGGTGGCCTGCAGGTTGTTAGGACTTTTCTGCAGTTACCCCCACCTGGTATGAGCTGTGTCTTTATTAGAATCTTTTCATTGAAGTTTTTTTCTGAGGTGCATCCATCCATTCTTTAATGTTGGGGGCACAAGTTTCCCTCGGGAACTTGTCAGGATCTCCCTGCAAAACTCTGCCTTGTCTGGCTCACTGTCCCTGTGGTAGTGGAGGGCAGGACACCCGAGACTCTGGACCACATCTACAACAGCCCCACAGGGGATGTGAAGCCCGATTCCTGCCCACATTCTGTTCCCCATCCAGACATTGGCTTCATTGGAGACTGTGGGTCACAGTGAAGCCTGCATCTGTGGAGAACAGCCTGCTTACATTTCCAGGGGATGGACAGAAAGCCGTGCATGTGCAACTGTGTACATCCCCTGCAAGGATACAGCTTGAGGTGTGCTTGGTTTACGTTGGCATTCTTACGCACTAAAGTAAGTTTTCTGGGGGACAGTAAATCCATTGTCATTTCTCAGTTTTCTGAAAGTTATAGGAAACCCAATATTCTTCCTGGCTCAATATGGATGAAGTGATCCATATTAAAGGAGATCAACTAGATGATTTTCTCATCTAAAAAAGAGCAATTCATTAATCACATGGCATGAATGTCAAGAAACTATTTTTACTTTAGCTTAAAAGGACTTAAAGACCTGACCCATTGTTAGTGCAGTTGAGGAATACAGCCAAGAATAAAAGTGATGCAGAGCGTACGTATTTTCTTTAGTTTTAAATGCTGAGAACTCAGCTAGCATTCAATAAAAAAGTGATATTTAAGGGGTGAATTCTATTAGATAAACGTTTTCTGCTTTAACAAAGCATTATCATATAAAGATGGCTCATGTCATAAGTCTTAAATGGGCGTGTTCCACAGCCTCTCCGTATTCCTTCCAAGTTTGCTCTCTTAAATGAAGAGGACAGACACTTTTCTTGTTACTAGCACGTGACAGCCTGAATATTTCAGTGTACTTATTTACCATGATTTCTGTTTTTAAAAATGTAGAGTATGATGACACGTTGTTAAGATCTTAAGTCACTGATGAGAAAGTGTGTGAAAATTAGGGCGGGGAATTATCAGAGGGATGTACACCTCCAGTTCCCTTTCGGGACTGCCTTAGGACGGTAAGGTTTTGTGACTAGGTGTGAAAGGTGGGTGTGTAAAACACCCATGGCAGCTTAACCATCGAAAAGTTCCTTTTTAATGCTCATTTTTAAAAATGAAAATGTATCAAAATTTGAAAGGGAAACTGGTTAAAAATGAATTGATAGATTATTTCTGAATTTTCTTTTGCTTTAGAAGTCTCTGAAATACAGGGGAAAACGTGAAAACTGAGGAATCACATTCTTGCAGCCACGCTGACTCTAAGTCGGTGTCTGAGCATCAGATTGAAACGCAGTACCGTGCAGTCATGAAGAGTGCTTCATCCTGTGGAGACCGGCTTGGAGTCTTCCATTCAAAAGCAGATGAAAGAAACGTTTATTTAACTCTAGGAAGCTGAACAGCGTAGCTCTCTCAATTTTATTGACAATTGTGTCTTCAAAGGAATGATATCAGCTCACTCCTTTGATCCAAGATAGAGCACATTGTAATTATACATTTTTTTTTTAGTTTGAAAATGAGACCAAAAGCAAAGGCTGTTTTTTTTTTTAAACACTTAAGGATGGTGTAAGGAGAAAAGCATGCATTCATAATGCATTTAGAGTCTATGGAGCTTCTAGGAGCAAATATTATAGCAAATAAGCTATATGTTTGGTACTTCTGGTTAAAACACAGGAACACTTAGATGCAATGTTTACTAAGTGCTTACCTGAGATTTTCATGTGAAATACAATATTTTACCAGTGGCTAAAAGGAGGTAGTGTTTGAAATTCCTTCATCCATTAGAAAGTTAAAAGGTTTAAAAAAGATCAAAAAATAAAAATAATCATAGTCCTTCCCTCAGTATCTATTGGTGGTCAGTTCCAAAATAAATAATTCTCCCACCCAGGGATTCTCAATTTCCCTTACATAAAATGCTATATTTGCGTGTAACTAAATTCTCTTCAATATTTTAAGTCATCTCTAGGTGACTTCTAATACGAAATATGGTGTAAATGCTATGTAAATATCTGTCATGCTCTTCTTTTGCTTATACTCAGAAGGAGTTTTCAATTGATGTTCTGCTAACGTGAAACAGAAGGTGTAAGGCTTTTTGTGTCTTTTGTGACCTCCCTGCTTCCAGCCTGGAAGATCCTGCAGAGCAAAAGCTAATTTCATGTTTTCTGAAACATGTGCGCATGCAACTATATCTGAAATATGAATTCAGGTAGAAGAAATTTTAAAATATCATACAATGTCATAATTATTTGAGAGAATGCATTCTAGTAAAAAGATGTCTTCAGATACCGAACCTAAAGTATCTGTCAGGAAGAATAACCCTACACAGGTAGAGACCAAACTCTGGCTAGGAAATGTCCTGGGTGTCCTTGGAGCACACAGCCCTGGAGCCTGTCTATGTTTGGTCTCCTGAGTTCTCTACAAGAGGGAGAGTCCACTTGAGGTGGGCGATGTGCTGCTCCCTGCAGGGGTGAAGTGAGGAACCCCGTGTAACTCCGGCCTGTGTGGGATTTTGGATACTGTGGAACATAAGTGAAGCCAAGTAGCAAGAAGAAAAAACAATTGCTTACAACCGTGATTATCAGTGGCCTTCTGCGGACGATGACAAGGTGGAGACTTTGTCCTTCCTTTTTGTTGTCTCCTCACGCTGACCACGTGGTCAGCACACAGGGAGCAGAGGAGAAGAGAAAGGCGGGGGAGGTGGCCCAGCTGTTTAATCTACAGGGCCAAATGGGAAATGAAAATGTGGCATTTGCTCAGAAATGGCTTAGGTGTCAGACAGCAATAGAAGGGCATTAAACCAAGCCAGAGTACCTCCCGAGTGGGACCCGGGTGACCTGACAGTCAGTCACAGGCCCTTGTGGCCGGGCCTGGGGAGCAGCCTTAGCCTTGGAGACGTGCCACAGCAATTGCTTTTCCTGTTGAAGGTTTCGGTGCATTACTGATTGCTCTCAGCAAGGAGCTGTCTCCCATCATCTGACCACAAGGTGAAGGAGGATGAGAGTGTGTGTTACCAGGTCTGCTCAGCCAGAAAAGTGCAGTGTGCTGGTTTCTGGCTAAAGGGCAAGGGGGGCAAGCGTCAGAGAGCTGTGCCTCTTGATCCCTTATAGGAGCATGTGTTGAGGGGGGAGGTAGTAAGGAAAGGATGGTGGGGAGGGAGACAAGGGGAATTTTCCTCCTTGGCTTGGCTTGGAAATATCCTCCTTCCTCTGCAGTTCCTTTCTAGGTTGCTTCTGAAGCCGTAGAAACAAGAACAATTACTTAGCCTAACTTGACTACCTTCTATGGCTGTGTGATAGGAAACAGATAAGGGGACAGAAAGCTATTTGGATAAAAATAATGTCACCCTGTGGTAGATCAGGTCAGCATCCCCGTTAAACCACGCACAGAAAGGAGATGAGGCACCCTTAGTAATTCTACATTTGTATTATTTGATTTTCACAACAGTTGTTAAGCTTCAGTGTTATCATCTTGTGTTAAACATCTTTTTTCTTCTCCGTAAATAAGGACATTTTCTGCAGAGAGTAAGTGTCACATTCAGGCTTATGAGCTCGGCCGTAGCCAACCGATGGCCAGCGTGTCCCCCAGCTGTGGCCAGTCTCTCAAGATATAACACGAACTCAGCTGATTAGAATGAGAACCATTACTGCTTTGCTCGCCTGGCTTTTGATATGTTGACCTTCAGAGGTTACTGTGCCCAGCTGTCCATTCCTCTTCCTGCTTTGGGCCATTTGTGTCTGATTGAGACTACAACCCGAGTTCATAGCTGCTTTATCTGTTCTTGCTCCATGGAATCATCTTCCCATGGCAGCTGACCGTTGAGTAAGAAGTCAGACATAGTGCAGGCACAATCCTGAAATGTTAGTTTGGCCAAGTTACACAGTCAGACAGGTATATAAGAAATGGGCTTCTTAAAGATTGGTCTCTTTATTCTTTTTTGATATTTCCAAGCATTGGTTCAATGTCCAGTGGTGGATGGTTATTGGAGACTGTATCCTGAGTAGTTTTATGAATAAAAAGAAGAATTTGAATTAGATGTAAATCAAAAGTTAGTTTTAAAAATGATTTCTGTATCCCATTATTTGACCAATAAGCATCCATATGTGCTCCTGATGAGGTCTGCCTTTAAGATTGTACTTCTTCAGGAAAAATGAAATATTTTCATTCTTATAGAAGAAATCATGTTTCTTATAATCTTTTGAGTCATCAATTACCATGACCAAAAATAGTGACAGAAAACACTGAAGCCAGCTTTTGTATAATTAGTCAGAAATTTGTAGGTAATATAGTATAAAACCTTTATGGTGCTAGAGAAAGGGCTTTTTCTTCGTTGAAGTTGACTCATGTTCTCTCTGTAGGTGCTCTAGATTAATCTTGAGGATGAAAATTTAAAAAATCTAGTTTCAAAATAGCCATTTTCTGAAGAAAATGCACACACATAAATCGTGTATATGATTTGTCATCAATATTAGTCACACTGGAATGAGTTGTTATTTGCCGACATTCTCTAGTGTGTGGATGTAGCTACCATTTGGAACTGAGTGTAGGGCAATTCCATTAAGTGAGACCCTACATAGAAGCTAAGAATTATGCTGCTATGCCTCTGTGTCCTTCTGGTTTTGAGACAGTTTCTGTTTGCTGGTTACTAATGTAGAACTACAGGTTTCTCCATAGAGGAAGTCTTTAAAATACAGTGACTAAAATGAGCTACTGTACCTCAAGATCATAGGTGGCCTTAGAACCTTGGTGCAAAACTTAATGGTTTTCTCTGTAAGAACATAAGGTGTTGAAGGTGTATCGCTTGGTCACCAGAAAGAAGTTTCAGTGCTGGAAGAAAAGATCACTCTTCCAAGTTTACTATTCAGGTTTGGGTCAGTGTTCTGGGCATGGCTGGAGGTGGATACACTGGAATTCCACCTCTGCCTTTGTGTAGCAAACATCTTGTAAAGAGGGATGGACTCTCCACAGCTGAAAGAACTGTCTGTTCTAAGCAAGAGCTAGATAGGATTTGTGCTTCTAGTAGTCACTAGGCAGGTGAATCTGATGAGTATGCTAATCTTCCTGAGATTGTTTTAGGAGAAAAATGTTCTCAGATTTATTAGATCTCACTTCAACTGCAGAGATGTTATTTGCATCTCATGTTGAAACAGTATTTCCTTGTCACAATGAAACAAAGGTACCAGAAATGATTACTTTTATAGTGATATTAAACTTTTGTTCAGCTCCATGATGGATTAAATATATCTAAAGGTAAAGGTGCCATGATCCACAAAGCCAGGATGGATTACACATGCCTCCTTAGCCGTCTCAGTATAATTAGAGCTTCTGATGCCCCTTCTCAAACAATGGCTTGTGTTTTATGGCTTTTCTCTACCACTTTCACTCCACTGGTCCAGATGCTCATTACTCCTGGTGCATTATGGTAATTACTTCCATTAATTCTGACTCACACTCCAGCCCTCTTTAATGGGTTCCCCATCGTGCCCCACGGGTGCCGTTACATGGCAGATGACGTCTCTGCTTGAGTCCTTTGAGGACAGGTCCACACTTGCAGAGGCCTCTCAGTGCTGAGTGTCACGTGTGAAGCTCCTGGTGATTAGATTCTCACTCCCCTTCCTGGTCTTATCATCCAATTTCCTGTTCTTCAGTGAGGCGCAGACCTAACCACGTGATCCCTTCTACCTTTCTGAGCTGTGGTGTCTTCTCATTGGTCTCTCTGGGAGGCTTCACTGTCACTTCTCATCCTCTCTCACCTACTCAGTAATAAAGGGCCAGTCAGGCTTCCAAAGCCTATCACACTTGGGTTGCAAGAAAAGAAACTTAAGCTGTTCAAACTGACAAAGTCAACCCTGCCCAGGAGGGCACCCAGTGAGGACTGTGCTGCACTCTGCTGCTCGCACCTGGTTCACCTGCAGAGACCCCTCTGAAGCTTTGCTGGTAGTGAGGTTAGACCTTCTGCAGGAGGTTAGCTGGTGAGGGTGTGGGCTGGGGTGCAGCTCAGCAGTGCAGTGCTTGTCTACCATGCACAGGGCCCTAGTTTCGATGCCCTCAACCACACAAAAACAAAGTAAAATCTTTAAAAAAAATACAAGAGGAAAACTCTATGCTTGGGATGGAGGAGATGCAAGGGGACTAGTCACGCCTTGGTGCCATTTGCCCTGTGGTGACACAGCAAGAGGTGCCATCTATGCAGAAGAGGGGGACCCTGCGCTGGTCACTGCGTCTGCTTCTAACCTGATTGTGGAGCTCCCAGCTTCCAGAACCGTGAGAAGCGCACTTCTGTTATGATCAGTTACCCAGACGGGGCTCTGTCCTGGCAGCATGAGCAGGCTAGGACAGCAGCTCCCAGCTGGTCCTTTCTCTCCACCTCCTCCCACAGTGCGCACCCTGTGCCACTAAGAATTATTTATTTCCTAAGGTGAGGTCTCCATTGGATTGTGCATACACTGAATTAGGAAAATGGGCCATAATTTTATTGTCCGATATTTTTATTTAAAGGGTGTCCCAAAGTAGTTATTCCACGTGTTTGTGAGTGACTGGCTGTACTGACTGTGTCCTGTAATATAAGCATATAAAATCAAGGAAAAATAATCTGGGGGTAAAAATGGCCGATGCAGGAATGCTGGTGAAAGGAGACTGAAAACAAGAAAGCAGATAGCTGAGATTGGAGGTTTACACGTGTAATTTCACTACTTTGAGAGACTGAAGCAAGAGGATCACAAGTTTGAGCCCAGCCTAGGCAATTTAATGACTTATTGAGATCTTTTCAGAAAATTTTAAAGAATAAAAATAAAAGAGCTTGGATGTAGTTCAGTGCCCAATCCTAGGTTCAAATCCTAGTGCTGCAAAGGACTGAAAGAAGAGTGGGAGGAAGGAAGAGAGGAAGAGAGGGGAGAGAAAGGGGCAATAGAGAGAGGGACTGACTTTGATGGCAGGAGGCAAGGAAGCTGAGTCACCCTAAAAGCAAGGCTAAATGAAGCAGAGGAGGTAGCTGCAAACCCTTGCTGGGGAAGAGGAGGAAAAATGCGGAATATTCGAAAAACAATGCAAAAAGATATGGAAAGAACAAGAGTTTAGACTGTGTATTTTGAATACACGGGGCTTTGGCAGGAGGATATAAATCAAATCACAAGCACAGGTCCTGAGATTAAAAGCGACTTCCCTGAAGGTCATCCTGGAGGTTATCACCCTGTAAACTGAATGGTAATGAAACCTTAGGGCAAAGGTTTCCCATTTACAGTAGTATCTGAAATCTGATTCAAGTTGCAGAATTATCAGAAAACAGAATGAGAAAACAACAGATTGCATTCCTGTCTGGTATGCCCTCCTGCTGATAAGCAAGAAAAGGGATCAGTCTTTCCTTCCTGGCAGGACCCTGAAGAGGAGCAGAGAAATGTGGGAGAGGAGTCTGAGTTACCAGGATGCTAAGAGCCGCCCTTACTAGGGTGCCTGTCTGCTTTGCAGCCAATTAGAGACAACTTACCTGCTGCTTAGGAAAAAAAGGACAAATTACCTGACTCAGAGAGCAACTTTCCGCCTGAACTAGGGTTAAAGATTCTTTGCAAACTTTGCTGGATTTCTCTGGAAGGCGTTTTATCGCCCAGATGATAGGGCTGATGAAACAGGCAGAGGGGTTCATTTTTTGCAAAGCAGGAAACACCAGTTTTATTTTTCCACACTCACCTATTTTCTTCCAGCTTTCAGTTTTTTTTTATTATTACTGTTAGTTTGTGTTTGCAGTCATGATGACTACACCCATTCCTGATGGGGAGTGGAGCATGCTCATAGCGCATAGCTCATCTCCTCTCTTCCGCCTCCTCCCTTTCCTTCTCCCCTCTTTCTACCTCTGGCTCCCTTCCTGGTTCTCTCCCTCCCCAGTCTGTGAATGGCGTTGGTCCCTTTATCTTTTACCAAAGCTCTATTTTTTGCATTACAGAATTCCCAGACTCCCACCTTACTAGAGAGTTTTTTTTTGTCATGGGTTTAACTTTTTAAATGTATCAATCAATAACCAAGATAATTCATTTTTAAAAATTGATCCATGTTGGTCATAAATGTCATATCATTTACAAGTATATTTTAAAGACTAGTCTGAACTCTAGGTCAACCAGTTAGGACTGGCGGTGATTCAGCAACTGAAAGCTGGTCACTGTTATTGCTCTCGCAGTAAGTAATTTTGCACATGATAGATAGCCTGTATCCTATAAAATAGTTTCTATTTACCACATGAATATATCTGGAAATGTCCAGTTTAATGGATTCTATTGGAGAAAATGTCCCCAGATACACATGCATGCCTAAAATCATGTCACATTGCAAAGATAAGGGTGCCGGTTACCAGAGGCTAACTTAGCTGTCAGGAGCTGCATTTCTGCTGTTTACATACTTTTCCTCATGTATCTCACATCTTTCCAAGTGGTGTTTCTTATTTCTACTTTTCTGGGGAGGGAGCTGAAGTTAGAGAAGACACAGGTTTTACTCCCAAATGTATAGAAAGTGACAGAAAAAAAGATTCAAATCTTCACACTGAGCCTGACATGTTGCGTGACACACTGCACTGGAAAACCATAAGCCAATGAACGAAGTGATTACTTGAGGTTGCTAAGCAAATGTGGAAAACAGTGCTTTTATATTGTGGATCTGGCTGTTGGACTGCTTGATGCTTCTGCAGACAGAAACTGCTGTGGTGGCTTCTGAAATGGGCTTTTCCTCCTGGGCTGTGCTCTGCAGGGTGGCTCTCACCCCAGCTCTCTGCAGGTGCCCAAGATGAGGAAGGGTCCGCCCAGGACCCCTCACACTAAGAAACTACAAGACTTCCCCTCCATTTCTGTGTAAATGAGAAGCTTGTGAACTTAACATTTTAATGACACATAATAGCTTACCTAAAATTATTATTTAACTTGCACTATAACCATGCTGTATTCTCTGAAATGAAGTATATAACCAGAAAGAATTTAACATTCACCTGCCCCGAATGTTATTTAACATTTTATCATACTGCAAGGCATGTGATCAAAACATTCCGCAATGGTTAGAATGGTTACAAATGTGTGTATTGTGGGAGAATTTAAAGGCAGTGATTCAGGGAACATATACAGAAAGTGGTATTTAAGATGAGACGTCATGAGAGTGTCACTGGGATTTACACAGTGTAGTGATGATGGAACTCTAAGCCCCACATATGAAATGTGCCCAGTAGGCATCTCCCAAACTCATCACTATGCTGGGAAAGAGCGTTTGGGTCACTGAAAGCCCTCTGATGACAAAGCACCATGAATCTGAGGAAAACTGGCAACACACTGTGTAAAAGAGGTGGGATTAGGTTAAAATGCAGGTGACAGAGTTGATTGTTTCAACTTCAAGACTTCTGTTTTTAATTTAAATTCAGTGTTTGAGAAATAAGACACTGTGTTCCTCCCACCGAGATGCCTGCCCTCCAAGTGCACACTCTTATGTCAGGAAACGGACTGCTGGCCATCCTTTCTGCCTGCTGGACCTGTCCCTCCTCCACACAGCTAACTTCCACGTCCGGGGCTCTGTGGTTTCTGCCTCCCACACCGTCACTCAGAATTTCTTCCATCTCACTCTGACGTAAGAATCACTGATTGTTTTGCTAGTTGTGTTTTGCGAGCAAAGGTTATTTTCCATGTCAGAAGTGGACCGCCCTGGATGGTAATCTTATTGTAAATATTAATATTGCACTTGATCACTAATTTATGTTAAAGCCTTACATACTGATTAATTAATGAAAGTGCTTCAGGATTAAAACTGAAAAATTTAAACTTTTGCATGAGCAAATTTTATGCTCTAAAAATGTTTTCATCTTCTATTATTTACTACTTTTGACACAGAAATTTATCTTTTAGTTCTGAGCAACTTCTCTGTTTGTGCTTTTAATCTCCTGTTAATTTTTGTTTGTTATAAAAGTTTATTTTAAGTAATGACTGTATAATTGTCAACATTTCAGGTTCCTAGAGCTGTTTTCTTAAGAGTATTTTTCAGTGAAATATTAAATTCATAGTGATAAGAACCTATCTTTTCTACATCCCAAGGAAGTGATTTTTTACCTTCTTATTATCTAATTTATTACCTATTAATTTCAAGTTGTGTTTGTAAGTGACATGTAATTTAGTGATTTATAATGTTTACAACTATTTCATTGTTCAACTTCATAGTATCTGAATGTGTATAATAATTATTTATTAGAAGTCCTTGGGGGAATAATATTTACTGCCTTTCTAGAGAAATGTCTGTTTAAATCGTGTCCATTTTTATATCAGATTTTTTTTCTCTGTTGAGTCTTGGAACTTCTTTAAATATTCTGGACAGTAATTGTTCATCTTATGAATATTTTGTAGATGTTTCCTCTTCTGTTGATCATTTCTAGATTATTTCTTTTGATCCTTTTGTCACGTTGAAGCTTCAAGTTTGACGTAATTCCATTTGTCTGTGTTTATGCTTGTTTCCTGTGGTTTGGACCTTATGTGAAAAAAAATATCCTAAATCAGTATCTTTATGTTTCCCCTACATTTTCTTCTTGCGGTCCTGCAGTTTTAGAGATGAGATCCAGGTCATTGGTGCAGTTTGAGTTGTCTTGTGTACGCGGTGACAGAGTGGTGTCTAGTTTTCTTCCTCTGTGTGGAAATACAGTTTTCCCAGCACCCTTCACTGAAAAGCCCATCTGCTCTCCATTGCGCATTTTGGCACCTTTGTTGAAGTTCAGCTGGCTGCTGATACATGGCCATATTTCTGATTTTCCGTTCTGACCCTTTGGTCTCTGGGTTGGTTTTCTGGCCAATATTATGCTGTTTTGATTACTGATAATTTGTGGGCTATGTTCAGACCAGGCATTGTGATGCTCCTTGCTTTGTCCTTTCTGGTCACGATTGTTTTGAATATTCAGATTATTTGCTGTCTCGTGCTCATGGCAGCACTAGTCACAGTGAGCAGGACATGGAATCAACTGAGATGTCCTTTAGGACATGCGTGGATGAGAACAATATGGCGTATTACAGTGGGACATTTCTCAGCCGTAAAACTGATGAAATCTTATCATTTGTGGCAGTGTGGATGAAGTGAAGATCATTATGTTAAGGGAAATGAGCGGAACACAAAAGAGACAAGCACTGTGCATATTTACTCTTACATAGCATTTTTAAAACATTGACATCATAGAAAGAGAGGGAAAATGTGATCACTAGAAGCTGGGAAGTAGGGGGCAGAAAAAGGCTGATTAGCAGGTGTGAAAGTGCACATAGGTAGGAATAAGAAGGTTTAGTGATACACAGCATAGCAGAAGGACCAGTTTGCCACAATTTACGTATCTCATAAAGATTTAAGAGACAGATGTGAAGGTTTCTGACACAAACAAATGCTAAATGATTAAGGACATGGTTTGAACGAAATAAATAGGCTATTCTAGTATGTACCCTTGTTGTCTTGGTTATTTTCCTTTAAACTGTCTTTCCATTTTGAATTGCTTACTTCATCAAAATTACAGACTCTCAATTCCAATTATAAAAGACAAATTATACTAATTTTCAGTTAGGAACAAGTTGTAGAGTTTAAGAAAATGAAATGCATTAATTGCTAAGTTCTTTATTTATTACAGCTTTAATTCTTCCTCACCAGGAGTGGTGGTGTATGCCTATTGATCCCAGCACTCTGGAGGCTGAGGCAGGAGGATTGCCATGCACTGAAGGCCACCCTGGGCTCTGTAGTTGGTTCAAGGCCAGCCTGCACTGCATAGTGAGACCCTGTCTCAAAAATAATTCTTTGTGGTCAACGATATCAGTTTCAACAAAAACATAATAAATGAGTATACTTTACTAATCCACAACGAGATGTAAGAGGAAATACAAAACTACTCATTAATAACATTACCAGGAGCTTAGCACTCAGCTTCTGTATAGTTCCGTGATCCTCTTTCATCAGTTATTTTTTTAGCAGATTTCTTTTTTTCTTACTGGCGACCTTACTGTTGGTCTTTTGTGTCAACTCATATTTTCACTCTGCCAGTGTGCTTTCTATCTAGCTATCCATCCATCCATCCATTCATCTCATCTTTCAGTACATGTACACACACGAGACAGCCCAATTATCCCTCCCCTCGAAGTAATAAGAAGTACTTACTGTCAGTTTCCCCCCTGCAGTGTGCTAATGAGATGCTTTGACAGGTGATCATCCTCATACCAAGTTCCTTGTGTCCATCACACATTTTTTGTTAACTAGTAAGTTACTTAAGTTGTATCTCTGCCATCAATTTTTTTTACTGACTCAATGACAAATGCCCATTATGTTATCACACTCACACACTCCCTGGACCATGTGTTTTCAGGAACCAGTTAAGATCTCTACCAGTTAATATCCTGACTGTCTTTCTAGGCTTCTAGGTACTTGAAAGGAAGAAGGTGCTATTCATTTCAGTAAGGCAGATAGTTACCTGAATTTATACAATCTTGCAGGGAAAGCTAAAACTCTGTCATCACAATTTTATCCTCAAACTTCTGAAATGACTTTCACTTGATTTAGAAAATCAATCATTGTGGTATTTTGTAACTATATGTTCCCAGAATGAGTCTGCTGTTAGAAGACCCCTTCTGTTAGTCAGGCAAAATCCTTCCACTGATTGGCTAGAAAGAATTCCAGTGAGTTATCCAGTGAAATGGTTTATTCCAATGTTGAACATATTTATCAATTTCCTCCTCACTCTGGGATGATGGATTTAATAATTATAATATATAATCATATGTTACATGGACTACACATTCATATAGTATATATGAATATATAATGGTTTCTGTGTCCACCACGTGCCCATTGATAATACATCACTTCACATCTGAATATATGTGGAACACAGCAAAGAGAATATGATTAGCCCCTGTGCCTAGGTTGATTCTGCTGTTGAATAAAATGTATTATACTGAGAACCGTTTGTGTAACTGGGCCTTAAAAATAATCTTTTGACGATAAATACCAGAAGAGTAAGGTGAAATGAATAGCAGATAATTTGGTTTAAATACTAAAGTGCCAATCCTCTCCCAGTCCTTTTTCATTGCATCATAATATTCTAGGAGCGTAGACTCAACAGAGCTCTTCAGTCCTTTTATTGAAAGTCAGCTGGGCTGACGTGGGCAAGAGGTGGGCTCCGCTGATGGGCAGGCTCAGTCTCAGTGCTGGGGTGAGTCCTTGATGGAGTTTCAAGTCTCTAGGGACTGAAACATAACCAAAACAAAGAGACCTGAATGCAGCCGATAATTTACACCCCTGTTATAAATGTGGATCACAGTTTTGCACATGGCCAACTTCTTTTGTTATGATTTACTGACTCTGTTCATTGAGGACCCAGAGAAGTGAGTGTGAGGAAATATCTATGCACAAGGATGATACATGATTTTTTAAAACTTTTTAGTTTTTACTGGTAGAAATGGGTATGATTGATTGTATGTGAAACATGTGTATAATTCATTTAAAATAGGATCTGTTTAAATTTGAGAGTATTATCGTACGAATGTTAGCACAGTAAGTACACAGATTAGCATAGTTACATTTTTGTGTTCATAAAAAGGACTTTCTGACTTGAAGGAGAAGAAAATACATGAGCACCCCTGCAAAGTATAGACTGGTCTATTTGGCGCACTGGAACGAGCCTTCCTGAGAGTTTATTGCGTGATTTACTTGAGTACTTATACGCAAATGGAACGAGTTGTTCTCTCCTAAAGCTTTTCCAGAGATTCAGTGCAGAACACACTGCAGTCTGACGAAGCCTGTCTTGTCGTACTTTCGCCTGTTTATTGCTGACTGAATGAAAGTAGAACATGAGCTTCTGCATTTCTGAGCCCCTGTTTTTAGGGACCCATTGTCTATGTGAATCCTTTTAACACTGCAAGGAAATGGCAGCTAGGTACTGCTGGAAAGATTGCTGGTTTTCTGGGAATCTTAGTCTCTCTGCTTATCGTACATCTGTCAACCTATTTGAGATGAACTAGTTAATTAGGGGCTAATGCTAACATTTCATATTTGTAATACATGTCTCTGGAAAATGATGTACTCACTTTTGGAGTATGCTCTCCATATCTCAGTATTTGAATTTAAATTAGTATTTGAATTTAAAACTCAATGAGATGAGAATTTGGTGCCCTCTGAGAAAATGAGATTTCTGCTGCCAATCTAAGTATCCTGTTTCAGAAATTTCAAATTCTGTGATTTTGCACCTGTCTGATAATTACTCGTTACTACTTACTTCTTCTAGCCTATGAAAGGGTTGATGTTCCTCTTTTACTTAAAAATAGTATGACTGATATTTGTTAAAATTTATTTTAAAATGCTCTTGTTTGTCATGTTTTTAATAAAAATTACCTTTACTATTCTGACAAAAGTAACACTGTGTGGTCACTGCTGAAAGAAATTGCCCAGTAATTTACATAGTCCAGTGAAGAAACAGAACAATCCCAGGAATGACTTATTAGTCTTGAGGTAGCAAGGAAATACCAAGCATAGAAACAGCAACAAGCACGACACACAACAGGTGGTAAGCTTAGCATGCTGAGTCCCTAGAGAGTTAGGGACATTAGTAATGAGGCCAGTGTCACAGGGCGTAGTGGGATAAGCTGCACCATGCTCGGAACTTTCCGTGACAAGCACTGCATAATAGGAACAGATGGGTTCTTCATAGCACAACAGCCAGGAGCAAATAGCTCGCAGGTATGAGATTAAGGGAAAATGGAGAACTTTGTTTATCTTTGGCGAACGTGGTGTCATACAAATCTTTCAGCCCTTGGTTCTCAGAAACTGTCCAACTTTGTCTTCATTTTTCCTGCAGAATGCTAGTAGATACAGCACTTAGATTTTCCAGCAAAACACTCACAGTGGAGGATGAGAAACATGGGTATTTTCCCATTCAGATGTTTCTTTATCTTGTCAAGAAAGAAAACAACAGAGTAGGGACTTCTCCTATTCTCAAAGCAGATATATTCTTTTGTATTTATTATATGAAAAATGTGCAGAATACAAATACTGAGCTTAACGTCATTGATTATAGAGATAGGAGCATTTTGTTAAGTGGTGGGAGACGTTCGGTCCCTCTCTGCATCTCTATCTCTGTCCCTCTCTGTCTCTCTGTCTGTCTCTCTGTCTCTCTCTCTCTCTCTCTCTCTCTTTCTATCTCTTTTCTCTCTTTCCTTCTGTCTCTCATCAAAAAAAACAACAGAAATTAGAAAGTTCCCTGGGGAAAATTTCAAGCATTTATAAAAACTTTACAAGCATCTGTCTTCTCTTTCTTTGTACTGAAATAATCTTACAGAAGCAGTGTGAGAAAACACATACCACCAAATATTTCTTACATTGCACCTCCATCAAAGCCTGGCCCTTGCTTTCCTGATGTAATAATAGGAAGCTTTCTACTTAGGTGAAACTGATATTATTGAGCTGAAGAAATGTCCCAGTTTCTGCTCTAAAGCAGAGGCCTGGCCCAGAGATAGTGGGGGGAGCTTTTGATTTGTGTGGAGACATTAGTAACACACATGAGGAACTCCTAGGTATCCAGGAAGCATCCATCCAGAAAGATTTGGTTCGAGTTTTAGCAATCACAAGTCACCTGAAGTATTGACTATTAGATGAACTACTCCATTGGATGTGGGCAAACAAAGCTTTATTCCCTTCGGGATATTAATGCTCATTTTCTTATGGGAAAGGCTACATCTTTCTAGGGAAAAAAACAACTTTGGGAAGGAGGTGAGGGGTGGGAGTGTTGTGCAGACATCGCCATGAAATAAATCTTCAGCAAGTGTTATATGCTTGGCTTGATCCCATCTTAAGACACACTTTTAGGAAGCAATTCCCATAGAGAGATCTTCTCACTCCGTAGTAGAAGATTCCTCAGAAATGGCAAAATGATGGACTGCACATGAAATTCTCTACAGTTGTGTTTCAGAAAATGCTTCCTCTCTGATAACCTTTTCTAGAAATCTTGTGCATTGGTGGTTTCTTTCCCATTTTAATGAAGCAAAACATGATGTTGTTTCTAAAGAATATGAATAAATGCTATGAAAGTGGAAAATTTAATCTGAAAAATAACTACTGTTTGAGAATCAATCATTCATTTTGTTAAAATAATATGGGAAAAAGAAAACAAAATAATATGGAACATGCCTCTTGTGTTCAGAGAAAAAGTCCATTCCATATCTTCCTATAGATCTCATACTGAACCTTCTCTTAACGGCAGAGGGAGAAAGAATTCCAACTTTCTTACTCTTGCCAGCAAATAGAGACAAATAATAATAATAATAAATTCTGGTATTTCCAAATAGGAATCATTCCTCACCAGGCAGTGGGACACTTTCACAATAAATGTTTTGCTCCAAACACTCCAAAATGAAAATCTAATGTAGAGTCTCTCCCCAAAGAGATCTTGCTCGTAAGTTGGAGACTTTATAAAAAGTTTCATGTCAGTTATACCTCAAAAAAATAGAGAGGCATTTGGGGTAGAAGATAAAGAAATCCAGATTACAGCACAGGGAGAAAATCAGACCAAAATCTATAAAAGAATGAAAAGATGAATGAATTCCAAGATCTGTCTAATTGAATTTTCAGAAATACTGTAGAACACAGCTAAGAAAATAAAAATAGCCAACATAAAAGTAACTAAAATATTTTCCAGAAACAAAGACAGAGGTTACGTAGAGGACAAAATCAAGATAAATAAGAACACCCCACTTTTACATAGCACAGCGAAACCCAGGATGCTAAACAAAGAGACTTTCCAGGTAACCAGTGAGAAACTACAAATCACGAAGGAATTAAGACTGACTTTACATGTGACTTTTTTCTCAACTGTTAGTATTTGTGGCAAAATTCACATAATTAAAAAATTCATGAGTATTTCCTTTCAGTGGTGTTGAATATGCTCATACTGTTGTGTAAACATCACCACTATCCTCTTCCAGAATTCTCTCCAGCTTATCAAACAGAAACCTGCTATGCACTAAGTAGTAATTCTTTACCCTGCTTTTAATCCCTCTGATCTTGGCTACTCTGCATATTAAAGTAGAACCATGCAGTGATTTTATTATTTCACTTCATGTTAATCTTCTCATCCACTTTCTAGTACATATTAGGGTTTCATTACTTTTAGGGCCTAATAATGTGCCATTGTGCTGATCTGATTTTTCCCTTTTGTATTAAGTTTTCAGCAGGACTTTGCCATCCTTGAGCATAGCCCATTACACTCTCTAGTTTTCCATTTTGTAGTATCCTTTCCTGGTGCTGGTATCAAGGTAACACTGGCCCCATAGTAAGAAGTACTGACTGCTTTAATGTTTCAGAAAAGACTGATAGGGATTCACTTGAAATACATTGACGCTGGTTCACTTGAAACATTTCAGTGTTTGATAGAATTCACCAGTGAATACATGAGGTCCTGGACTTTCCTTGGTCAGGAGATTTTCAGATGCTAATTCAATCCCCTTACTGGTGATTGTATCTCTTCATTCTTTTCTGTCTCTGATTTTGTGTTGGTAAGTTTTGTACTTTTAGGAATTGGCTCATTTTGTCTCAGATATTGAACTCGTTGACTAATTCCTCACAGTTCTTTTTTATAATCATTATTGGTATAGAAGCAGTAGTTAGGTCCCACCTTGCATTTGTAATTTGAGGCGTATTAGTTTATCTTCCTAAAGGTTTGTTATTGCTATTCTTTTAAAAAAATTTTGTGACTATTGGTTCTGTGGATTTTTTTCTATTTTATCCTCTATTTTGTTTGTATCTGATATTTACCATTTTCTTTCTCCAGACAGAACTGGGTTTTATTGTTCCTCATTGTCTGCCCCTGTAAGCTATAAAATCAGACTACTGATTTTTGGAGATCCCCATATTTTAGAGTGGCTATGTGTAAAAATACAGTTATTTATTGCTTAAGAGTTCTAAGGGATGCATCATTAGTTTATTTCACCATTGTGAGGACATGATAGTGTGCACTTAAACAAAGCTGGATGGTGTAGACCGATCAGTTAACATGGCCTCTTGTTTTGTAACCAAGATATGTGATAAGTCCAAGATATCTAAGGCTCCTGGCAGTGTGATATGGCATGCTCTTCTACAATAAACTGTTTTTATAAGTAAAAAGTATACAATAATAACGTAAATAGGCAGTAAATACCAAGTGTTATGTGCCATAGGTGATTATATGTGTGGGACTTTTTACAGTGCCCCCGATTGGCCGTGCGGTGGACTTGTTCACAGTGGGTTGGCACAGACGTGTAAGCAAGGCATCGTGCTGCGGCTTTGCTGGGGCTCACAGTTACCTGCCAACAGGAGCCTCTCAGCCCCGTGGTAACCTTTCTGGACCACTGTTGCATAGGCGATCCATCACTGACCAAGTATCACTATGTGCCACAGGACTGTGCACTTTGCCTATGGATTCCTGAACCCCAAATTTTGGCAATGTGCTTTCTACTTTCATTCATCGCTAATGATTTGAGAAGTTAACTTGTGATTGCTTCTGTGAAGTCAACCCGTTGTTTTAAAGCACATGGTTTCTTTTCCACGGTTTTGTAAATATTCCGGTTTGCTTCACTTGCTGATTTCTCCTTTCCTCTCCTTGTGGTCAAGGAAGAGGGCTCGGATGACGCTCAGCCCCTTAATCCTCCTGAGGCTTCCCACACGCCTCCGTGCATGGGCCCTCCTGGGGCTGCCCCTGCGCGCTTGCTAAGAATGTGTCTGTTGTTGTTTCTGTAAAGAATTCTGTGTACATTTTTTAAACATAGTTGGTTCTCTCATGTATAAGTTTTCCCTTTCTTGACCTCTGTTCCATATGGCTTGTCTATCCATCATTCCAAGTGGGTATTAAAGTCTCCTTCAGTTCCATCACATTTTGCTTCTCATTTTTGATAGACTTTCATGAGGTACGTAAATATTTATAGTTATTGCACCTTTTGCTGTGTTGAAACTTTTAATCTGCAATGATGTCCTTCACTGTCAGTGATGGCACTGATAGTCTTTTAAGCTTAATATCTCTTTAGTCTGATTTAATGTATTTACTGCTGCTCTCTTTGGGGACTATGTGGAATATATTTTGATATCTTTCATTTAGAATCTGTTCACATCTTCCTTCTCAACTGAGTCTTGTGGCAGCTTAGTTGAATCATTTGGGTGTTTTATACATTATAGTAGCTTACTTTTGAGGAGACAAATGAATCTATTTGTATTTAAAACTATTCCTGAAAAGAGGGAAATAGCCCCATCAGTTTCTTGTTTGTTTTCTATACATGTTATGATGTTTTTGTCCTTTATCCTGCATTATTGTCTTGTTTTTTAGATGATCTTGCATATTGAAATATTAAAATTCCTTTATCAATACCTGTTCTATTTCTATCAGCTTTTATGAGCATAGAGATTACATTTAATACTCTAAAGTTATAGTGATCTGATTTAAATTTATAACATCTTGATTTCGATAAAATGAAAGTTGATCATTTTGTCTTTCATTTTTCCAGGTCTTGATTTTTCTATGATTGTATATTTATACATCACAGACCCTAGAACATGAACTGTAATTTACTTAAATACATCAGCCTCTTAAACTCAAGATAAACCAACTAGGGTGTTATAAACTAAAGTTATAATACCAATTTTTATAGTAGCAATGCTTTTGAAAATTGCATTCTTCTTTTAAACCATGGAAGAACAAATAATGGAGTTATAAACTATTTTCCCAAAACTCTTAGCTTCTCAAGTTGCTCCCGCAGTCACCTTTATTGAAATCTTCATAGTTTGGTGTAGCTTTGAGTTTCCATCAAGTTCCCTTTCATCTCACCCTGGAGGACTGACTGCCTTGGGCAATCTTGTAGGGCAGGTATAACAGAATGAAATTTTCCAGCTGTTGTTTATCTGTGAATGCAGTAACTTCCCTTTCACTTCAGAAGCACAATTTTACCAGATTCTGGATTATTCACTTCAAATATTTTTCTACTAATCCTTCAAATATGTACATATCCACTGTCTTAGGACCTGGGGAAGTTCTGATGAGAATCTACTGATAATCATACCTGGCTTTCCTGTGTCTTAGTCCATTTTCTGTGGGTACAAGAGAACATTTGAGGTTGGGCGATTTCTAAACCAAATGCATTTATTTTGGCTGACAATTCCGGAGGGCACAGGGCACAGGCTTGGTGTCTGGAGGGGCCTCATACTGATGCTGTGACAGAAAGCAGAAGGGCAGGGGGTGTCAGCAAAAATGGCCAACAGAGGAAAGGTCACCTGGCATAAGGCAGCCTCTCTCACGGTGCCAGTCTAGTGGGACCTGTGTCATCCCTTTAAAGAGAGTGGTGCCCTCTCTCCTCCCAACACCCCAACACTGCTGCATGGGAGGCCGAGTCTCACGTGAGCTGTGAGCTTCGGAGCGGCCTACTGTGCTTAACCACAGCAACCTTTGGGTGATGAGGTGATTTTCTTGATTGTCTCGATGCTTCAAGATTTTCTCTGTGCTGTCTTTAACTTTTGAAAGTTTGAGACTATATGTGTCTTGCTTGGCATGTCTTTGAATTAGTTTTCCCTGTAGTTTGGGGATTCTTAGATGTTTGTATGTATTTGTACCACTTTTTGAAATTTCTGCATATATATATAGTTTGTTTGTTTGTTTGTTTTCATACTGGGAATTGAACTCATGACCTTGCGCTTGCCAGGCAGGCACTGTGGGACTGAGTTGTATCCATGGGCCCTGCATCATTTTTTGAATACCCTCTCTTCCTTATCTTTCTCTTCCCCCGGTGCATTCACAAGGCATTTGGTGATTCCCTTGATGGTGATCGAATTTCTGTAAATCAGTGTACATCATTTTTTCTTCTTCACATTATTTCTATATTTTTTCCTTCACATCTCTTGATTTATCTGCTTGTGGAAAACTGGATATTTCAATTTATTCACATGGGAAATTCATAAAATCTACTAATCACATATTTTGTCCTCTCTAGGCGTTTTTCTCAAACTGCTTCTATGCCAAGAATCAGTTCCTGATAGAATATAAAATGTCATCAGGTCTTTTGTGATCATGTATCTGACCTTCCACATACACCCAAAATTTCGTGTTTGAGGTGACTTCCAAGTGACCAAGTTTTATGCCTCACTCCTGAAGTAGGCAGACGGAGCAGGCTATGGAAGTGTGATGGTCCTTTCATATCCAGGAAATGACCTCTGCCCAAAGGGGAAGAGTTGGCAGTGGTGGCAGAGGAATCGCAGGAAGGGACGTCGGTCTTGTCTGCGCCTCTGTGGTTGGAAACAGTGGTCCGCACTCAGAACGCAGACTTGTGATATTTGGAAGGCAGGCAGCTCTTAGGGCTCCCCTCCCCGCAAGTGACGTACAGACTGCTCCCCAAAGCTTGCTCGGTTTCCTCCATGGAGCTGGGGCTCTGGGGTGTGCAGCTGTTAGCGCACCCATGGCTGAAACTGACCGCTCGCACTTTCCTAGAGTTAGGTCTTGAGCAGACTCCAGAGTTTCCAAACCATCACTGCAGACCGCTGAGATGCCTGGAATCCAACACTGACAGATAGGAACTCCAGGACTTTCTAAACTGGGTGTTTCCTGAAGGGGAATGTACTCATGCTAGGAAAGTCTGCACGAAGGAATAGTAGGAAAATGAAAAGGTAGGGCCACAGGGACATAGAACTAAATGTTGATTACAGTCTTAGGAAATGCATACAATAACCTTTGCATTAGAAAATTACATTGCAGGTAGAACACTGAAGTTTAGCTTTTAAAATTTCATACCAGAAATCAAATTCAGAATCATGTTTTTGCTAGGCAGGAGCTGTGCCACTGAGCTGCAGACCCAGTCCTTGGAGCACTTAAATTTACAGGTGTAGGATGAGCAAAAAGATTAAAGTTTCTGGTATTATTTTTTAAAATAACAGTATTGATCTCCCCAACACACTGAGTAAAGTATGGATTTTCAGATATCCACACGACTAAACTAAATCAACTACTAAATAATAATAAAGGAAAGGGAAAAACATACATTATAAAAGAGCAATTACTTGAATGAAGATGAGAAGGCACTTGGTCAATATATAACACAGAAAAATGTTTAAAAAGCTAAGATGCCTCTTAGCAAAAGTAGACAAGTTAAATGTATGAGATAAGATGGCAAAATTGAGTTAAAATTTTGGTAATTTCCATTTATATGAATGCAGTCTCTACATCAACAAAAAGTTTGTTAAGTGAAATAAAATATTTGCAGGCGACACGTCAAGATATAAGGGCAAAAATATTGAAAAAAACAGAATGGAAAAACCTAGCTAGACCATATCAAAATGATTTTTGATGAGATAGCAGACATAAAAGAGATAAATATTGCTAGAGATTGTTACTATGTATTGTTAAAGTCTTAAAATCTCTAGTACTATGTTACCATTTCTAATCTTGTATCAGTATTTGTTCGAAAAATATAAAATAAAATTAAGCAAAGCTAAATTGATAAATTACATACAAAGAGCAATTGTGACCCTCATATTTCAATAATTGACAAAATATAAAAGTAGCCTTCATCTAAAAGTGTGCATATGGAAAATATGATATCATAAACCTTATGTAATAGACTCATAAAGAATAGTGTTGCATATAAATGGAAAGTACAGGGTATATTTAAGATTATGCAGTATTTCCCACAATCCAGGCTTTGAAAGCTGTCTTAACATATTTTAGAGAATCATGTCATGAAATTTTCTTTTTCAACCATAAATGTAGCTGAAAAGCTAGAATGTGAAATACCTAAGAAGTTCTATAGGACTCTAAATTAAAACAAACACATTTTTGAAAAACTCATATTCAAAGAATTAATCACTGAATTTATTATGTGGTTTGAAATGACTATAACAGAAACAATATATATCAGCAAGGAAAATTGCATTAAAATTGCATTTAAATACATAGGAAATACATAGCTATTATGGTTAATATGAGGGATGAAAAGTCTTAAAACTATGTAAACACCATATTTTAAATGAGTTACCAAAAATAATAAATACAAGTGAAGTATAAAGAGATAATAAGAGCAAAAAAAGATGGAAAATAAAAATAGAAGAACACCTAAAATGTAAAGAGCTAGTTTTCTGAAAATTACTAAGTTAAGCTTTTAAAAATTGCTTCCAAGATTCATCAAAATAAAGGAGGAAAAGCCTAAATAATGCATATTTTAAAAATATGAATGAAATGTACAGTAGTAGAGTGAATAAAAATGTGAGGATATAAAATTAGCACATTATTAAAATATGCAATTGCCCAATCCATTGAAAAGATATATGTAAAATCAGAATTGTCCTCAAACTCTTAAAAATAATTGAAAGAAAATATAGACCTATTCTGAAAACAGTAATGGTGAGAGCATATATTTTCCTCCATATTATAAAGGTTTGATCATTTTGATATCGAACTCTGCTACGAACTGTTGAGGAAGAAATAATTTAGTCTTATCTCAGTCATAAAAATATATGCAAAAATCACAAACAAAACTGTAGCAAATAAAAACAATAAAAGATGATTAAGTGTTAACCACATCAGTTTTATGCTATGAGTACAATCTAACTCACAAGTTGAAAATCAGTGCAGTATCGTAACATGCTAACAAAAAATTAAGTATTTAAAAACTGGCACATAAATCCATTTAGTAACATTCAATAATTACTTATGACCATGATTGCCAGCAAAGTAAAATAAAAGGGAATTTCTTAACTTCTTGAATCGCATTCATATGGACCGGCGCAGTTGCATTATATACTGCCTTTGCTTTTCTTCCTGCTGATATTTCCCTGTGGAAGAAACCTAGATGGGAATTCATTTTTCTCCTGTATTTGGCGTTGGATGGTTTGACACTGGAGCTGTTGTAGCAGGGTGAGTCACCACTACTGTACACAGCTTTATGATATAGTCTCACTCAGATTGGCTTTGCTGTCGCCATGAGCTCCACCAGTCTCCACCTCTCTGCTCTCTGAGCCCCGCTGACTAAATCGTGCCTGATGTCTTTGTCCTGCGTGAGGCTGGGCTGGCCACGGTCCTTTCCACAGGTTCCAAGGGCTTCGGTTAAGATCCAGATACTGACTACGTGGGTTGAGGGGAACCCCGACTTTCTGCCTTCTTTAGAGATGTCGCCGCTGCTGACCCACGTGTTTTTAAATAGTTAAGTTTTAAATGTCAAATTGCTTTTTAAAAAGCGTTCTTCGAATACTCTTTTCAGCCAGAGCACTTACACTTACTGAACTGAAAGAGCTTCCATTTACAAGACAATGACTTGCAGCCAACTTTGTCAGCAGTATTAACTACAGTGAGTTCCTTCAGTTAGCTGCTTGATGTAGTTGATGTCAGAGAGATGCTGAAAGAAAGCACCGAGATGTTTTGTCTATTTTCCTAAAAATCCTAGTGAATGGAATCTCTAGTTTTAGTTTTGTGAGCAGTCTCCATGCTGATTTCCATGGTGACGGTGCTAGTTTACATTCCTACCAGCAAAACAGAAAGGTTCCTGGAAAAATGTATTAATAAAAATAAGAATTAAAAAATGAAATTTTAGTGTGAAAGAAGTTGTCATGGTATAATGGAAAGGAAGCAAGTAAGTGGGCAGCTCTGGATTGGGTATTCCCAAGACCTGCTTGCTAGTGTCAGCTACACAGCTAGCTAGTTAAGAACTAAATTATCTAAATCTTAAGTTTATGTGTGGCATGATTTCACTCAATTCCTATTATCCTGAAATAGCAGTAAATCTTTCAAAATTACACTAATTTTGAGGTTGAGTTTATGTGAAATTTGAAGTCATACATATCCCGAGCAATGAAGTACAGAGTGGAGTCCAAGTTAATATCATGGCCATTTAGAAACAGAAGGTATATTTTCAGTTAAAGCATAATACTGGATGTCATAGTCCCTCAGATTAATAGAAATAGATCAGTTCACCTATTGTTTTGCCATTAATACTCTAAATTCTATTAAATCAAAAAGTAAATAATGTGCAAAACTACAACAGAAATGCGTTCCTGCCTTGTGAGTACTTAGTAATATCACCTCTCACTTCCTGTAACTCTATTTCTGTCTCTTCCAAGGCAAGAAAAAAATTAAAGTACACTTATATTTTAAGCTGAGTCCTTTGAACTCCTTGAAGTAGCAGGGTTAGCATAATAATTTTCTTAATATTTCTTTGATTCCTGTGATTTATTCATTTGAAAAGTTGAATAAACATATGAGTTTATTCAATTAGGAATGAATTTAAAGTTTATTGTCTTGAAGACTCCACAAATTGTTATATGCTATTTGGTACAGTTTATACAAATGATTAAAGAATAGGAGAGTTATATTGGAAAAGATTAAAGGATGACAATTTATCTTCAAAGTGTTTTGGAAAGAAGATTGATGTTTTCTCCTGGCAGAGTGAGTCGGCCTAATAATTTGAGCATGGTGAATTTTATGAAACATAGGAAATTTTGTGACTTATATTTCTGTAGACCTGTACTAATAAAAAGAATCACCTGTAGCCTAAAGCAGACTTTCCTTATAGAAAATCAAGTATAAAAGAAAAAGGAATAAAATGCATTTTATGTCAGAATAAGGCAGACGTTTCTGAGACCAAAAGGCCTTGGCCCAGTGGCCAGGCTGTGATGGGGGGGACCCTGGAGTCATAAATTCCTGCCGTTCGTGCCTCTCTGCTACATGGGAACCTCACTCCCACACCCCAGAGTGAACTCATTTGGGCTCTGACTTTGTTTCTTGACTTCCAGCCCCTACGAAATGTCACCTATTTTATGTCCTCTATCTAAACCTGTAGGCAGAACTTTTCTAAGTATCTGCAATTTATTGACAATTTGGAAGTACCTGGAGGCTTAGTGTCAGAATTTCTGATGGGATCGATCCTGGAGTGTGGATGGAATATTATGAGTTGTTGAAACTGTTGGGATGACCACTGGGTAACAGGACCAGGAAGTCTTCTTGACCATTTGAAATTACCACTCAAAAATACTCTTCTAGGTAGAGACAATGGAATATTGGAAAGACTGAATAACTAGCCTAAGATTAGCGCTCTTAGCACATGGTAGCTACAGATTCCATCCATTATTTCAGGCTTGCTTCTTTTCTTTTCTTTTTTTCTTCTCTTCTCTTTTTTTTTTTTTTCTTTTGCTGCAGGACTAACTTACTGTTTGGTGATCCAGATTCACAACAAAGCATGATTTCTTTTTTGTTTTATTTTAAAAAGAAAAAAGAAGTCAGGAAAGAAAACAAGCAAAAGAGATAAACAACAACAACAAACCTAAAACAGTAACAATAAAGGTTTTCAAAACAGAATGAAAGAAATTTAACAATGGTTGTTATATTGCATATTGTTATCTTTTTTTCAAAGAAAGAAAATTTTGAAAAATAGAAAAACAGGGAAAAAAGGTAGAACAATACAGAATTTTTAAAAAATTAACATCATAAGATCACTAGTTGATACATTACACATTGTCATCTTAAAAACAGTTGCCAAAGTCACAAAATAAAAACATAAAAAGTGGCTAGACACTCAAACATTGGCAGCGCAAACCCTTCTGTTCAATGATCCAACAGAAATTTAGTAATATGATGATCTATGTTACACACTACACATACCGTTATACCCTTTAGAGCACTTTCCTTCCATTTTATTTTTACAATATCTATTATACTTTTTGGATCCTATTATTCTGTAAGTTTTTATTATTTTTTACACTAGAGAGACAATGTGATATTTACTAATGTGAGTCTCGTTTATCTCACTAATGAGGATATTCTCAAGTTGCCTCCATTTACCTATAAAGGCCATGTTTTTTTCATCCACTCTGCAGTTGATGGGCATTTTGGTTGTTTCCAAGATTTAGCTATCACAAATTGTGCTGCTATAAACATGGGTGCACATGTATCTCTGTTACGTGACCTTTTCAATTTTTCTGGGAAAATAGACAGAAGGGAATAGCTGGGTTGAATAGAACCTCCAATACTAGTTTTTTGAGGAATCTCCATACTGATTTTCCCAGTGGCTGCACCAGTATACACTCCCACCAACAGTGGAGAAGTGTTCCTTTTTCCCCACATCCTCACCAACATTAGTTATCAGTTGTTGGCGACCATTCTTTCTGGGGTGAGATGAAATCTCAATGATGTTTTAATTTGCATTTCTCAAATGACCAGTGATGGTGAACATTTCTTCATGTATTTATTTGCCATTTGTATATCTTCATCTGAGAACTGTATGTTCATCTCCGATGCCCATTTTTGGAGAGGGTCTTTGAATCTGGTGTTTTGGTTTTGATGTTTTTCAATTCGTTATGTTTTGGATATAAGTCCTTTGAGGGGTTGTTGGCTAAAATTCGTTCCCATTCTGTGGGTTTTCTTTTCACTTTGTTGGTGATTTCTTTTGAAGTGCAAAAACTTTTTAGCAATATGAGATCCCAGTTGTTGATCCTTTGAAGTATTTCCTATGTGGTGTGCATTTTATTTAGGAATTTTCTGCCTACCGTAAATTCTCCGAGAATTTTATCTACCTTATCCTCCAGTAGTTTAGTGTTTCTGTTTTAATATTTAGATCCTTGATCCATTTTGGCTCTACTTTAGTGTATGGTGATAGGCATGGGTCTATTTTTAGTCTTTGGCATGTGGAAAGCCAATTTTTCCAACACCATTGATTAAAGAGGCTATCTTTTTTCCAGTGAACACGTTTAGCCCCTTTGTCAAATATAAGGTGGCTGAGTGTCTTTATAGTAGTGTTTGTATCTTCTGATCTGTTCCATTGATCCTCAGGTCTATTTCTTTGCCAGTACCATGCTGATTTTATTACTGTGGCCTTGTAGTGTAGTTTCAAGTCAGGACTTGAAATGCTTCTTCCCTTGCCTTTGTTGCCAGAATTGCCTTTGCCATTCTACATTTATTCTGTTTCCAAATGAATTTTAGGAATATTTTCTCTGGATCTGTAAGGTATGTTAATGGTATTTTGATTGGGATTGCTTTGAATCTATATAACAGTTTTGGGAGTATGGCCATTTTCACAATATTGGTTCTTCCTAACCAAGGGCAAGGAATATCCTTCCATTTTCTAACATCCTCTTCAATCTCCTTTTTTTAGAGTAGTATAATTTTCAGCATATAGATCTTTTACATCCTTGGTTAGGTTGACTCCTAAATATCTCATGTTTTGAGATGTTATTGTGAAAGGTGATATTTCCATCATTGCTCTCTCATGGAGTTTTTTGTTTGTGTTCAGGAATGCTATTGATTTTTGAGTGTTGACTTTGTATTCAGCTACACTGCTGAATTTGTTTATTACCTTTAGTAGTCCCTTAATGGAGTTTTTTGGGTCTTCTATGTAGAGTATCATGTTGTCTGCAAATA
>PVJX010010201.1:0-57985 GCA_004027295.1 Dolichotis patagonum
TATCTAACTGTTTGACAAAGGAAGAAAAAACATCTCTTTAGTGTTAGGACCTACACACAGAACCTTTAAACTTCCCTTAAACAGATGGTCTTTGGGGACCTACTCTCTGAGGAAATAAAAACTGAATCACAAATCTAAGAATCCAATTACATGATCCTGTAGGAAAAGCTCTTTACTTTCTCTCAAGTGACTAGAATGTATTTGTGACAATTTTTAGAAATTTCTTCTATTGTTTGTTAGGGTTGGTCAAGAAGATACATTTGTCTGTGGCAAATAACTTAGTGTAATCAAGCAGTACTCACCACAATAAGTTCATAAAGAAACTTTCTTGTATTTCTATCAGCGTGGCAATCTTCTTTTAACTTCTTAACAACATAAGAAACCCTTTCTGATTCTTTGTTCACTTGGATTTGATCAAAATCTTCCAGTGACAGATGTGAGTAACCCAGGACATCAGCTAAAACTTTCCAGTCATACACATTTTCAGACACCAAGGTCAGTACAACTGAGTATATATAAGTCAGTTTTTTAAAGGGCAGGGCGATCTGTTCAAGAAGATTCCTGGTTGTAAAGATACTGTCTGACACAGGCATTAATTGTTCCTTTGAAATCACCTTGACATTTTTGCAGTGCACAAGTCCAATCTTACCTCGGAGGACTCCCACATACCATTCTTTCACTTTGGTCTGTCCAATGGCTCTTACCTTACCTTCTCCAAGAAGAGCTATAGTGTCCCCTTTGAAATATTCAAGTAAGTAGTCAAGCTTGATTTGTCTTAGCACTGTTTTCAGGGTCACCCCATAGCTGGTGAAGTTCATTTGTTTATCTTGGAATGTGGGATACTTAACAGGCAGCATTGGCAATGAAGGAGCAGATTTGACTTCTTTCTCCTTCAAACAGCCTGGTAGATTTGGGAGCCTTTTTAAATTTGGAGCTGGATCAGGTGAAGTGATAAAGAACTGTGCAACTGGTCTACAGTCAGGAGTATCCACCTGAACACGGAAAACAAACAAGTGCATTTCTCTGTGGTCTACCAAAGAAAATAAAAATTGTTGATGAACTACTTCACCTGCTTCCAACTGATTTTGTTTAATTTCTTTCCTTTGTGCTTCTACCTTTACTTCAAAATCTGGATCACATGAAAAAACTGAAATACTTAAATCTTGTGGTTTGTCCAGTGAAAACGAATGCTTCCCCCAGAGCTGAAATACAACTGGAGATGTACTTTTCCTGCCCTTGTTAATATCAGAGATTGTAAGCTTTCCTGGCATATAGCTGTGTCCACAGACAGTGAAAACAGCAGTAAAACTGGGATGGATATATTTGGGTCCATAAATTCCAACTGAGGTGGTTTTGTGGATATAATCCCAAATGGTGGCAGCTGGTGACCGAGTAGCTCTAGCTTGTGCAGCAATCACTAGATACATCACCTGACTGAAGTCCATTAGCTTGACTTGGATGGTGTCTTCATAAATATAGCAGGTGTTCAGCACTCTGAAAGGGCCTTCTTTTTCAAGGCTGTATAAACACACTATTTCTGTCATGACTTGGCTGAAAGGATCCTTTCTCACTTCAGCCCCGATTTTCATCTCCAGCAAAATAGCTTCCATTGTATTAAGGTTGCTTAATGTGATTTCCAAAAGAGGGCTTACAGTGCATGAAAGATCATGATTCAGCATTTTTGGAGGATCCAGAAAAGCCCTTAGTGAGACCTCTTGGAATTCTCCCACAGCTACATGACCTTGGGGAACATGAACAGTGATGTCTGATTCAGGTAATTGTACAGATCCTCCTTGGTGATTTAATTTACAAACTATGATGGTCTCTGCAACTTGTGTCTGGGCCCAGCCGGGACTCTGACTAATAGCATTCAAATCCAGGCAGGAGCGGGCCAGCTGGCGCTGACTTAACCAAGCCATTTTATAAGCTTCTCGGTCATTTTGAAGCCATTCTAAGTCTTGTACTAGGATCTGGTCAGAATTGTGAATATCATCATAAGGATGGGCAGTGTCTAAAATGCCTAGAAGTTCTGAAACACTTTTAGATCTTCCTGATTTCCCTGAGGAATGCCTAAGCAACTTATGCACATCAAGTTCATCACCAGAGGAATCAAAAGAATTCCCAGTTTCTATTTCTCTTAAAAAAAGAAAAGGATCTTCCTTCAAGATGGAAACATTATCTCTCTTCTGGTTATTTCTTAGTTGAGTTATATCATCCAAAAATGGATTAGAAGCAGACAGTTCATTCCAGAATGGATTCCCAGTTTTGGAAGCATTATTACCATGAAAAGTAGAAGCAGCTGGCCAATTGTGATGCAAACTTGGGTCTTGGCATTCTTGATATGTAAACAAAAGCAAAGCAAAACAAAAATGAGGTGACAATCTAAGAAACAACCAATTTTCCCATATGCTAAAAATTTTTTATTTTACTTTGTGATCTCTAGTCTACTAGTTACTTCAAACTTAATGTTAAATTTGGTCAATTTTGCATGTAATGAGAAAGGAAAATTTTCTAGCAAGATATTTTAGTTGTACATAAATTTGGCATAAGGTATGGTGATGCATAAATAGAATAAAGAAATGTTAAACACTTTGGATAGTAACATATTGAATACATTTCCTTGAAAATGATCTACTGTAGTATCTACTTACTATTTTATGTTTTATTTCCACAAAAGCAAACTTCTGAACAGTGAATAATTCAGTCAATTATTTAGGCTTTCTAAATGCTAAATAGTTAGTTTCATTATATCTAGAAAAGTTATTTCATGTTTTCCTTTTCAGATAATATTCAACATATGAGAAATATCAAATACATCTATTGAAATTCAATATACTAAATTAGTCAGTCATCAGTGATTTCTTAAAATATTTTTGATAACTTTGTATTAATAAATTTTGATTGAATCTTTTGTGTGAAAAATGTTGAAAAAATAGGCCACTGATGAAACTACTGGTAGAAGAAATTCAAGTTTGCAAGTGTAAAAAATGATCTTAATCACTAAAAATGGAAACATGTAATTACTTAGCAAAGTAGGTATTTCAAGAATTAGGTGCACATTAAAATAGTCATGTTTCGCCTATAAAAATTTCTATGTATTCCACAATGTTGAAGTCAATTTTTTTATTTTTAGAGTCATTCATATTTGGCCTTTCTCAGACAATATTAGTAATGAATCTGAGATCTCTTGAAACTGATACTATAGAGAAAATCAATAATCAAATTGTTAAAGTTCTATAAAAAATGAATCAAATAAACTGTGAAATATTTGTAATATTTATAGAACTATTATCTTGATTTAAACTAGTTTAAGTGCCATATATTAAATATTAGAAAATGCATTTTGAAAACATAAAGATAGAATTTCTCTTATATCCACACTTGTCTTCATTTCAGTTACCCTCTTGAAACTTTCCTTTTTCTCTGAGGATCTGTTTAACTGTTTTCTGTTCCATGAATATTTCTACAGTTGATATCTCTTTTAGGTGCCTTTATATACTGCATATATCATTAATTTATTAATTAACTTTTTGCATCTTTATAATTTTTTGTAATCTGTTAGTGTGGTTTTTCTGTATGTATCTTCAGTGACACTGTAGCTATTTCTATAAAATTGGAATTTTATACTTCTTTTAATTTCCAATAAAGGTTTTTAGAAGTAGACTTTAAGTACTTACTGGTAATAGAGCTGACTTATTTATATGGAAAAATAACAATAGTTAAAAATTTATGTACCTGTATTATTGTATTTTTTAAAGAGATTTTGATCTTCCATGTCAGCCAAATTTCCTTCAGATCTACTTTGTATAATTCTTCCTGACCAAAAATCGGCTTTCTCACTGATTAGCATTTTCCCACCTATAACGTAAACAGATACATATTTTTCATAAGCATACATACTCATATACAAATTAACAGAGGGAAAAAATTCAAAATGATCGTGTATACTTAAATAGAAAGCTGCATGTAAAAACACTCTACACAAGTCCTGCATTTGTGGTAGGGTGCTGAACTAGATCTCTTGAGGTAAGTGTTAGGTCTCTACTGGAAAATGCTCAGATTCTGGATTGATACCATCAAGTAAACCTACTCACTACTGAGCCTATAAAAATGATTAATGAAAATTCTAAAAACAATAAGATAAAATAGTAAAACTAAACTTCAATAAATGGACATTTTCTGTTTGATGGTTAGAGGACCAAGAAGCACAAATCTAAAAATTCTCATCCAAAACTTTCTACATATTTGGTACAAATCTAAGAAAAATTATGTGACAGACATATATGTATATGTGTATAACTGCTTATTTTTACTTAAAAATAAAAATTTTAAATTTTATCTATTGCATATATAAATACATTCTATAAATGTACATATTTACCATATACAACATATTGGCTTGTTTATAAATGCTTACAGTTTTTATATATTTTATGTAGAAAATCATGGGCAAGTATTCCAGATAATTCAGAAAAAGAACATGATGGAAGTAATATGTGCTACCTACCAGGTATCAACATTAATGATAAACCCTAACTAGATAAGACATTATGGAGTTGTAACAGAAATAGACAAAAGAACATAAAACTGAGACTCCAGAAATACACATTCAAGTGGAAACTCAACATCTGACAGGGGAAATGCAGAGCAGTGTGAAAGTGATGAACTAGTCACACACACACACACACACACGCGCACGCACACACACACACACACACACGCACACGCATGTGCACACGCGCACACACACACGCGCGCGCACACATCATGTAAACAAATAAAACAATTCCAAATACTTAAGGGCCTAGGAAAAGATGAACCTTAAAATTTGCAAAGTCCATCTAAGAGTATGCTTTCTGAAAAGTAGTGTTTCTTAAGCAAAGAACACACACAAAATGCATACCATAAAATGTTGAAATGCGAAATCAATCTTATATATCAAAAGCATCATTTACAAACAGTAAAAATACTAGCCAAACACTGGGAGAATTTATTTCTGATGCTATGACTGAGAAAGGAAAATAATTAGGTTTCAAAATGTATCAAAGTTTTTCAAATTAATATATTTTTTAAAAACCATAGAAACTTTTGAAAAAGATATAGACAAGTATTGTCCCATAAAGGCAAACATAATAAACCCTTGGTACATTGAAATATGATCACTCTCACTGGTAACTAGGCAAATGCAAAATGAAAACACATGAAGCATAATTACCACTTATTGAATTTGCAAAAATTAACAGTATTGATTACAAATAAAAATGTGGAGCAAAAGGAAATCCTATATACTCCTATTGAAACTATTAAAAGGTACAGTCATTTGGAAATCAATATGGTATTATCTAAAAAAAGATGCTTACAGAGTAGTACCCCTCATTTCAATTATTTGCTTTAGTAAAACCTTGCGTATGCACATTAAAAGTGATGTATACATGAATGTTCATTATATTACATCAGTAACAACTCAAATCAGTCAAAATATACTTTACCCTATGAACGGATAGATAAATTCGGTATTTTAACACAATAAAGTACTATTCAACTATGAAAACAGATGAATTACAACTAAAATAAGAACATCTGCAAGGTATATTTTTCATTTACTGAGACTCAGACTTATTTAAATGATTTCCCTTAGCCTCATGACAACATTTAATAAATAGATATTTAAGATCTGATTTTCAGTGTGAAAAACAAATCTCAGTAATGAGATATAACTAGACAGTGAAGCTCAAATACTAAGTGATTTACCCAAAAGAAGTTCAATTTTTATTTTTAAGAGAAATCAAAAGCATATTCTGTTACATAAAGAAGAGAATATGTTTTAAAGGAAGAAAATAGAGAGGGGAGGGAAAGAAAGATGAATGGGGAAAGAGACAAAAAGTGACAAGGGAAGAAGGAAAGGAAGGGGGAACATATTTTCAGACATGATGAGTAAACAGATGCAAAAATTATAAAGTGGTATGAAAGCTCAAATGGTCTAAGAACAATTTTCTTCTCATAGAGAAAATGATACTAATCTATTGAATGAAAAGTTGAATTATGTAATATGCAAATTGTCCTGAGACCTGAAGTTTCCTGGCAGCTTTTTAAAACTTCGGTGGTTTTTACCAAATATAGAATTCAAACTTAAAAGTCCACACCATAGGTAGTCAGAACTTTGAGGTAAGAAAAGTGAGTTCCAATCCTTCAGCAAAATTTATCAAATCAAATTAAATTGGGACAAATGTATGAAAATGGAAAAGTGTTTCCAAAAAGATAAAGTACCTTTTCAATGGAAAACCAGTTTAGTCATCTATATAATTTCTTTCAAGTCTGTGTGGAAAGAACAATAATAAACAATTTATGCCCAGGATTCCCCTGAGGTGAATAATCCTGGATGTAAAACATGTAATCCGGTGAAATAAAGTTAAAAATTTTCAACTACCTACAACCCAGGAAAGGCACTCTTTGCAGCTATGATCCTGCAGGGTCATTGCATCTCAGAAACACAAGTGCTAGCCACAGTTCTTTGTGGATTTGGCCTTTTCTCCTGTCACCAAAGCAGATCCTCATTGTCCACCAAGGCAGTGTTCTAAACCTGTACCAGAACCACATGAAGGGTTTAACTAACCATAGCCTGCTGGGTTTGCCCAGTGTTTCTGAGCCGGAAGGTCTGGGATAGCATTCACGAATCTGCAATTCTAACAAAGTTGCCAAATGGTATTGACACTGTGGTTCCAAGGGGCATATATTGAGAACCACTTTCCATAAACTTTTGTGGTAAACACCTGGTTACGCACACTGTACCCCATCAACTCCTTCTCACAATGTTTCTGTACATGCACATGGACAGAACACACTATATTACATCCTATATTACATCTGAACTGACTGATTGCCTTAGTTACTTTTCTTGTTGCTGAGAAAAAATAGCCAGTGCCCAGAGTTAAAGGAGAAAAGGTTTCCTTAGTTCATAGTTTGTAGAGGTTTCAGTCTGTAATTGGCTTGCTCTAAGGCACGGTGGCTCAGCAGAGGGACATCACAGAAGAAACAGTTCGTGGTGCCCACAAGGTAGCAAAAGCAACAAGGACCCTTAACAGTGTCTTTCTGTCCCTTTTGCACTCTACATAGGGGATTAGGGTGGTGTCACACCAATCAGTGGACCAATTTAGTAATCACACCCTTAACTTGACACTGCATCATGAATCAACCACATGCTCTAGATCCAACTACTTCTGAAAAAGCCCCTCTATGACTGCGTGAGGGTTTAGGGGGACACCTAGATACAAACCGTAACACTGACTGATTGACTGACTGATTGATTTTCTGTGAAAACAGGCACTGCAGGAAGAAAATTTCTTGACTGGAAAGAGAGAGGGTGAGGATGATGATCTGTAGGGGGCAGTGTTTGTTTACAAAGATTCAAAGAGCACCAGCCACATGTCACCCTGGGTTTCCTTCCAATTATACTCAATGGCAATTGTGTCCAAAACAAGATTTAAAAAAAATTTTTTTAAAAACCCTTTATCTAGAGAAGCATGAGTCAGCCTTTATATTTGGAGTGAGTACAAAGGAAAGGAGCAGCCTGCTATTTAATTTGGAACAGTCTTTTCAATATAATTTTTTCTCTGATTTTATGGTTCATTATTTTCTTCTTCAAAAAACTTGCATTTTTTCTTACTGTTTAGACCTTGTGAAACTGGGGAAATTTATCAATTATAAAACTTTTTTAAAGTTCTCAGAAGATTTTTTGTGGGGAAAAAGAGTGGAAAAGTGTTAAAGCGTTTGGAAAGAGTAACCAGGGAAGCAATGTTACTTAAAAGAACTATTTTTTGAAAATGTGTTCATCAAAGTTTTTATATCAGTTTTTATGTAATGAAACTTGCTATTGTTAGCTATTGTTAGGTTTAATATATTTTCCAATTGGTCCTTAGTTATCTCATTATCTTAATTATCTCATTAATTAATCATCTATTTTTTACGAGTCTATACTGTATTTAGCTCTTTCCAAGATTCATATTATATTTAATTCCTGACCGATCTGATATTATAATATATTCATGGTATCTATAATTTTTATAGGTGACACAAAAGTACTAAAGTGATCAAGCCAGTGATTGTTAGACAAATAATAGTCTTTTGCTTTATCCTCAAGTGCTATAACCATCTAAATAATAGTTAAATGTTTTATAAATATAATTAGTATAGAAGGTCTGAATGGCTTAGAAAGGAATCACAGTAAGCGGTAATATTCGTGATATTACTGGACATTACTATTATGTGTGTGGTCTAACTAGATGTGATCACCTAGGGCATTTTTTGATGAGCTACTGACACTCTCTGATTGGTAATATATTTATCCTAACACCAGTTATTAAGTAATGTGAGTATTTATTACCTCTGGTCATTCTAACTAAACTTTTAAGACTTGATACCTGACAAGGAAAATTTCAGCTGACACTTTTCCCTAAGGAAAATGGCTTTATAGGGTTTTTCATGGAGCCTGGTGCATTAAATAGTACTAAAAAGGAACAAAAACTTCTATGACGCTTTTATGCACTAGTGGCTCAACACATTTTATCAACACATCATCTCGTTAACACTCCCCACATTAAGAGGTCTATCATTTCTTTATATTTTGTTGGCCTTCCATCACTGACAGCACTAACATTCAGAAAATTTTAAAAATTGTACAACATAGCATCACATTAGTGAACCAAATCAGAAAAAGAAACAGTAACTGCTGCATATGCAACTTAAAGAAGTGCCAAGGAACATCTCCAGAAATTTCAGTCTGGAAGGAAAAGTACATAGGGCTCTAAATAGATAACTAAAAGAAAAGTCTTGGGCTTATGCAAAATAATATTAAAAAAGAGTCATAACAACTATTAATTTTAAGAACTTGCTGCATTCTGAGTACTGTGGATGGTATGCTGATTTACTACTTGCAAAAGTTCTATCATTCTTTTCAGTTTAAAGATAGAGAAATAGAGGCTAAGGGACTTTATATGTCCAAGAATAAAAGCTACTAAGTACTACTAACTACTGTAACAGAGGTAATGCTTAAACTTAAGGATACTGGTACCTAAAGTGTATTAGAAAGCTCTACTATGTTTCCTACCTATAGGTCAGAATTTCTCTTCCTAAGAGGAAGTGAAACTTGAAACTATGCACTGGAATTCTTTGTTAGAGAGCCCTTAATGTTTTAAAAATATGTAATGCTTCACAAATTTGCATGGCATCCTTGCACTCACTAATCTTCTCTCTATCATTCCACCTGCCTATGCGAGCACCTTGATCTCAGAAAAATCTCCCAGATTCAATGGGATTTGCACTGTGGGCCTGTGAGCTGAACCTGTGACCCCACTCTTACAATGGCCCCTGCTTAGTGTAATGCTCCGCTGAAATACTCAGTATATTTTGAACGAAGATCTCATATTTCATTTTGCACTGGGCACAGCAAATTGTGTTATCCTGGTTCATAAGGTTGAGAGTTTTTACTTTTAAGAATAGAGAAACAGTTGACATTACAGGGGGTCCTGAAAAAGCTAAGAAAAGCATTATTTCAGATAAGAAATATTTTGGATATTGAAAATGGATAATGAAACCGAGCTGCAGAGAAAATAGTTGAGTTGCCTCATGTTCAAATTCATCCCTGGAAAATGTGAGAATCAAATTGTCTGATCAGAAATTCCCTAAGATAGAAGAAGCGCATGAGAAGAGTTCTATCACAGCCACGCATTCTATCAGATTCTTCTACACCCTGATGTTATACAATGACAAAAGTAATAAAAGCTTAGGTTTTAAGATTTTAAAACAAATGCGATAAAAGACTTTGATCCTAGCATTCATTGAGAACAAACTAAGGCAAGAGAGAATCAAGTCCACTGGCCAGGGACATCCTGCTTGTTTAGACCTTACTCCGTGCTTACAATCAGCATTGGACAAATGGGTAAGGCTTCTTTTGAAAGTTCAGAAAGTAGTCCACGAAGATAGAAGAATTTAAGAGAGCACTATAGACTTCATATATATGTATGCATAAATATATGTATATATGTAAATTGACAATCTTTTAATATTACCCTAAACATGTATAATTATTGTTAGATGTCTTTTTAATTTGAATTTCTTTCACTATTTTAATTTCATGTACATGCAGATGCACATACACACCCTTCCTTAGTTTATTTTATATTTTTTTGTCTTTTTGAGACAAGGTTTCAGTATGCAGTACAAGCTGGTCTTGAACTTATCTTGTAGCCCACGCAGGCCTTGAACTCTCAGTGATCCTCCTGCCTCAGCCTCCCTAGTGCTGAAATTACAGGTATGTGCCACCAAACCCAGCACCCTTCATTAGTTTAAAAAGTTTAAAAGCAATTTGAGAATACTTACAGTTATTATAACAACATGAGTTTAAACAACAAAGCAAGTGGGTACTATTCTTTAGGAAAAAAACTGTAAGAAGAAAACAAGTAGGTGAATAAATTGTATCACATTTTCAAAAAGTTGGTAGAAAGATCAAAATAAAAATAATTGCACAAGCAATATGTTCTAAATTCCAGTACATCTACCATCATTGAGCCTCAAGTTTGGTACTCTACTTTATAAAAGCAACCACAGGTAGGAAAACACTATTGTTAAAGAGTTTTGCTAACACCATATGCCACAATTAAACCATTTAGCAGAAGCACAGCTTCGCCAGGCGTGAAGGGGGATGAAAAGGATTATGCTACTCCAGGGAACATCGTGCGCATCCTTTACAGTAGGTTCAACAGTAAATCCCTCCCATGTCTTGATGTCACCCACCCAAGGGCAATTCTGTCCAATAAATGGGCAGCCAGCAACTACTTACCTGCCTGTTTTACTAAAAGAATACATGTCAAGTGAGTCCCCAAAAGGATGGAGTTATTGGATATGATTCCGGTTGTGTAATGATCGACCCTACAAAAAGTTTTCTGGGTTGTAATAGTCAAAAGGTACAAAGGTAAATTCCTAATTCAGAAGAGGTGGAACTAGAGGATTTCCAGGATGGTTAATGAAGCTGAACCCGTGGGGCCCACGATTTCAGGGAATTGAGCTTACTCTTTATTATCTTGCACACTTCATAGTCTGAAAGACTCCATTGCTGAGTCTTTCACTCCTGAGGGTGAATCATGGGTCCTCACTTGTTGTTCCTGACCTGTAATATTTTTACTTTCTTTTCTTCCAGGTAAATATATTTTGGTTAAACACAAAGGTGTTGGAGACAAGGTTCTCTTGTGTGATACCTTTGAGGATAAATTTGGGAAAGTTCTTAAACATTTCTGGGACCCTGTTTGCTATCTGTTAGAGAATAAAGTAAAACAAAAAACATTCTTATTAAAGTAAATTACTCCACAATCTTCATCATGCTCCAGCAAGTATCCAATGAAATGCTATATAAAGTGGCATGACAATGCGATTCTCCTTTCCTTCCTTGGATCCTTCCTGCTGTTTATGCAAAGACCAAGTTGAAAAATGACTTTGCCAACTGAGCCCACGTCAAAAGTTTCTCCTGACTAACATGGTTTGATATCCCAGATGCAACTTTCCTTGCCATATGGAACAAAAGCGATCACCAACCAAAAGTGACCCTGTATCTTATTCTTCACAGAAAATTTCACCATCAATTGCTATGACTCCTGGCAAAAAGAGTAGCTGAACGACAGAGGTATTGGGGTGCAGCAGAAAGAATGCTGTCTGAATAGATGAAGTTTCAAAGCAACTGAATCTGGCTTGAATTCGCACTTTTCAGTATCTTTTTCCTAATTGATAAAAGGATAAAATATACCTCAAAAAGTTAAAAGCTATGAAAAGTGTATCTCAATAAAGCTTTTTTAAAGTAAAGATTAAATTAAATATCATAAACCATATTATTAGTCATTGTTCAATAAAATGTAATGGTTTTCACCCAAGGTTTCTGTATGGATGGAATTCATAATGAAGTCAGAATGTTCTTGTCAATATTTTACTCTTAGGGCAAATACATGTGTATACCCACTGTTTTATTGTGGATAGACAGATGATAGAAAGGTAGATAGATGGAGAGAAAAATAGATAATAAACAGACAGAGGAAGCTATATGTAAAGGATGTCTTTAATTTTATTATTTAAATTATAATTAAATTTAAATATGTAAATTGATTATATTTTGTGTTCTACTTTTAGCTGTTGAGTTTTAATAGAATGAGCCCATTAAACACAAATAGAATTGTTCATATTGTGTTTATTTCCTAAGGGACTTCGTACCTTTCCAAGAAGGAACTCTTTCTATTCCCCCCTGTTCATTTAAAGCAGGTGACATACAAGTCAGGAGGTGTTTTGGTCTCTGCCAAGACCCCTGCTGCTCTGTGGCAGCTGGTGGGCTCCTTATGATCAGCTGGGGAAACAGGAAAGAGGCTCAGAGTTGTACCCACAGCACCACCTGGTGCCAGGTCAGGGTCTCCCTGGACAGCTGCGCTGGAGATGGTCTCGCTGGCTGCCTCTGACCATTCATTCTAACCACTTCAGTGTGAAATACTCGTTCTCAATTGTTCCTCAGCATTGAAACCAACTTTGGAGGTTTAAAAATTATAGATACTCAGAAACTATCCCAAATGTCTGGGGTGGAGCCAGGTATTATTATTTTTATAAAAATCTCACAGTAGATTCTGACACATAACATGATTGAGTTACTTAATCATAATTATGAAGTGATGACAATATGCGTATTCCACTTTGTTTTGTTTTATAGCAAACTGCATGTGATAAAATGCATGGCAGCTCAGGATGCTGACCTTTGCAAGGCAGTTCTGTCACTGACAAAAACACAAAACAAAAAGGTATTGCACACGTGCGCTGTGTATCTAAAGATAAAAGAGAATCAACAGGACTTGTCAGTGAGCAAGATGGAAGATCATTTGCAATAATCATGTTAAGATTTCTATCGGCACCTAGAATAGTTTAACATATTTCAAGGAAGAAATATGAAATTTTTAAAAATTTTTGGGATTAAAATACAATGAAGCTACCTGTTTGAATTCAAGTGTGAGGGGGAAAATTTAGAATAATTAAATAAATGTCACATCACCAACAAAACCAAGACTAAAAATGTGACAATGTAGAAAACTGCTAAGAAATTAATGTGTGCAAAAACAAGAAATAAAATATCCAGTGTGATGCCTCATGAGTATACAAATACATAAAACCTACAGAATTCTTAACAGGGTAAAATACACCTTTCAAAAAATCTTTTGATGTTTTATATATGTAACTCCAAGGAACATTTTCTTAATATATGCAATAAACTATTATCAAAAAAGAAGTATAAATCATGTAATAAAAGAATGCAAGTACTTGGTATGTATCTCTGAATGTGAATAGTATTCATATTCATTGCATGAATCACAATGCATTATTTATTTTAAAACATTTTTACTTGTATATCAACAGTTTGCTATATGACTAATTTTTAAAAAACATTCTATATTTTGTGCAAAATTAAACAGTAATACACACATTATATTATCATACAAAATACATTTAATACTGTTATATTAAAGTTAATATCCAAAACATGTACATATATTTAGTCAGTTTTGGACTTTTTCAACGAACTATCAGTTGTAAAATATGGCAGCAAGGACAGATTACCAAAAAAAATTTAATCAAACAGTGTGAAATAAAATACTTATTCTAGATTATTTACAATGATAGCTGCATCTAACATACAATATACAGTAAGCTGGCAGACTTTCAAATGTGTTATAAAATCAGCGTTTTCACATAATTTCAAATGTGCTTTTATAATGATGTACGTATACTTATATTTGAATATTAGATTTTTAGTAGCTGTCGCAATGGTAACCTTGAGAAAAGTTCAACATACCACTTTGGTTTTTGCTCACAACACTCTATCATTGTCTTTAATCTTGAAGTTGTATATTTTTTATTCCTCATTTTTACCCTTTTTAAAGTTATTAGCATGGTTCTTGGCCCCAGTGATAAAATCTGATGCTAATAAGTCTACTCACAGTGAAGCCGGTCCTGCTGTAAACTGATTCCTCTAACATATGTGTAATATGGCAGAGATTAGGCTGGAATATGGATAAAAATCATCTGAGCAGAAGCTGCAGGGGGAAAAGCAACTCTCAAAGACAAAGATCAGTGTTAGAATCAGACTCTACAACTGACCTTTCGTATGTCCTCCAGTATTTATTAAAGTTAGAGAAAGTCACACGTGAGAAACAGTAATGCAGTACTATGGCCAGAGTAAGTAATTTGCCAAAGCTCAAAAGTCACAACTAATGATAATTGTATTACATCCAACTCCAAATCCAGGCTTCAGGCTTCTTCACAATGCTCCTAAATTCTTATTCTTTCTTTCTTTCTTTCTTTCTTTCTTTCTTTCTTTCTTTCTTTCTTTCTTTCTTTCTTTCTCTTTTTTTCTTTCTTTCTTTCTTTCTTTCTTTCTTTCTTTCTTTCTTTCTTTCTTTCTTTCTCTCTTTCTTGTTTGCTTGCTTGCTTGCTTGCTTGCTTGCTTGCTTGCTACTAGTAAAAAAACCTTGTGACCTCATGCTTGCCAGGCAGGTGCTGTGACCCCAGCCTCTAAATTCTTACTTTCAAAATGGAGATAAATTAATAATTAACATGAAAGATTACCTTTAAAATGTTTTTATTTTTTTTGGAAAAATAAACATGCCTTTACCATAATGGTCTGGCAATCACATTCTTTGGAATAAATTCCAGGGGAGTGAAAACTTAGGTTCACAAAAAAACCTTTATATAATTTTTCACCACAAAAATCCATATATAATTGTTTAACATCCATGAACTGGAAGGAACCAAAAGGTTCTTCAATGAATAAATGCTTGAATCAACTATTATATATCCATACTATAGACTACTCTTTAGCAATAAAAAAACAATAGAACTGGTGTTTTCATCTCAGTAAAGCAACTGGGTTGTCATAGACATTATGCTACATGAAAAAAAAATTCACATAAGGTTACACATTGCATGATCTATTTTACATGACATACTGTAAATGACATAATTCTAGAAATGGAGTAGATATCAATGTGGCACTTAAAAGATATTTACAGGATGTTAATATTTGATTTTCTCAGTGTTTATAATTATAGATCTATTTTCTATGGGTTATGGTTGTATATTACTGGTTCTAAAGTTACATCAGTATTCAGTTTGTCTTTGACACTGTTGCTGATTTTATTGCTATTGCTAAGGTGATATAGTTGATACTATTAATTGATTTTCTTTGTATGTCAATATCTAGATTACCTTTCTGTGATTACCAATACTATTCCCACAGGCCTGGGTAATAGACCAAATACACTGCAGTATCTCCCAGAATGTATCACTGAAAAGCAGACACCAACTAAAAAGGTCCCCATACCAGCAACAAACTCTTCCACTATAATCAGCCTGCAAAACTCAGCACCCAGATCAAAATGAAACAAAATAAAACAAAGAAACTTTCAACAGAAGTATAAGAAGGTAAGGCAACAAAATGCATCCCCAAACTCCCAATTTCCCCAAAACTGGCCCATTGGGAATTGAAGAAGAGGAAATCAAAAGACATACAACTGAATTATTCAAAAGACTAACAGAAGAGAATAAAAAATTTAAAAAATGATCCAATAAGGGGCTCAGTGAGCTTAAAGAATATATAACTAAAGAGATAATGCACCTAATAAACCAAATAATCAGGTGTTTACACAAAACACAATTAAAAAGCAAGCTGAGTTAAACAAAATGATACAAAACCCGAATGGCCAGTCTAGCAAAGAGTTAGAGTCAATGAAAACGCTTTCTATTGAAAGTATGGGCAACAGAAACTACCAATGTGAGAACAGTGCCAAGACAAGGAGATCAAGCTGCTGTCAGAGACCAGTTATTCAAAGATACCTTAAAAACATCAAAAGAACAGGAAAAATATATCTAGTAACTACTAGGTGACACAAAGGAGACTGATCAGAGATTAAATGGAATTAGGGAAAAAATAAGAAGGCAGCGCAAATGGCACAAAAACCTCTTTACAGAAATAATAGAAAAAATGTAAGATATGGGGAAAGAATTTAATGTACAAATAAAATTAAAAAAATATAAATAGCTGAGTTCAGAAAAGAATCTCTCCACGATACATCAGAGGCAAAATTCCAGATGTCTAACACAAGGACCAAATCTTAAAAACTGTTATAGAAAATAAATGAATCACTTATAAAGATAAACTCATTTGAATTATGGCAGACTTCTTGAAACAAATCTTAAAGTAAGGTATTTCCATGTTAAAAGACATCTTTAAAACTTCATGACCGCTAAACAAGCACTACCCAAAATTCTCAGTAATATTCTACAAAAAGACAATGAAACTAACAGTGACAAAATGTTTACTAGAATAAATACACATTTACAGTAAAAAAGACACAATACAAGAAGAATCCATATTATTACTCTCTAACATGAGTTAGAGACTTCATAACCAAGCCAATGAAACATTAAAAATATACAAACATTACAAAAGAGAAAATTTATTATATATAGAACTATCATCATACTCAATAAAGAGGAAAATAGAGTTAACTTTATAGAGGCCCTGCAACTAGCTACTCCCCTGAGCAGACTTGTTTTCCTGTCTTCCACTAACACCAGATATATTTTACCTTTACCAAAAAACAACTGTACTCTGAACTCATATATTATCTAAAGCACTTGCTTCCCACAGCTTCCAGCTTGACCCCACCCTGAACCTGTATGCGTCCCGTAGCTCCAAGCTTGCCCGAATTCCAACTTGTCTTAGTATGCAACATATATGGTGTAGTTTTCTTTTAGGCCAATCATTAATGTAGCAAGGTAAGATGTAACCAATCAATAGTCACCTTCTGTACTTTCTGCTTGCAAACCCCATGTAAGTCTTAGAACACCAGAGATTGGTGTCTGATACTTTGGGAATGAATCCTTGTGAGACCTGTCAATATTAAATTAATCTGCCTCCAAATCTTGGGTGATATATCACTGTTCCTGTTTACTGCTGTATTAACAAAGCCAAGAAGATAAGTGACTGACTAAAGAATTGCTGAGAAGTCTACGTAGTCAAATATAAAGTAAATATATAAAGGTCAATGATAAATTAATTAGATAGTGTAATGGAAATTTTTCATTAAGTAAAAATGTGTATGAAATAGAATATCTATGAAAACTAATGTTGCAAATTTTACATGAAAAGAAAGTACAATGGGACTTTGTAAAAGTGCACATTTCATAAACATTTCAAATTAAACCTAAAAGAAAAATTCTTATTTGAATTTGACTAGTATAGTAGGCTGAGTTTTAAAATGACCCCAACAATTTTTAACAGTGTCTAATCCCTTCCTTTGAGTGAGGGTTGAATCTATTATAATAAAAGCATCATGTATAATCATGCTACATTGTACAACAAAAGTCAACTTATTGTAGGGATATCTGCCTTAATCAGGAGGAACCTTTAAAAGTAGAATTTTTTTCCCCCTAGTTGTAGAGTTTAGGGGACTTTTAGTGAAGAATGCAGACGCTGACTGGGCCTGATGAGGAAACAGAAACTTCAGTATTGTAATTGCAAGGACTAATGTTGGCCAGTGAAAAGAATGAAGTTGGAAAAATATTTTTTACTAGACCCCTTGGAGAATTTAGCTCAACTAACACCTTGATTCTGGCCTTGGATACCTTTAACAAAGGACCTGGTCTCATTGTGACAGACTTCTAGAACAGTGAGCTAACAGATGGTGATTGTTTTAAGCCTCTAAATTCGTGGCCATTTCTTTTGTAGAAATAGAAAGCTAATAGAACTAGATGATTCTAAAACTTATCTGCAGGAGAAGTTAAACTTATACTTTGTCCACACCCTGTCTCCCTATAATAATCACAATACAATTATGCAAGTCTGGAACTTTCACTACCTGATTTTTTTAGCACTGTTTCCCACCCTTGTCTGTTCCCACTTGCTGCAATCTGCATAGATTTTTATCATTCGACATTGTAATGATTTTTTTTCTACTCTCAAGCCCACTCGACCATATTGATGTGCAAAACTCCATGTCTGATAGACTCCCACTCATTGCCTAGTGCTGAAATTACCTGGAAATGCACATGACCATACTTAAAGAAGAATACACCAAATCTCAGCTCATTGGATTTAACCATCCTCTCACTCTCCTATCTCTTACTTTTGTTTCAGTTATAGTACTTCTTTCTTTTTTTTACAAGTAAAACACGTGCTAATTCTTTGCTAACAAATGAAGGAGGGAGAGGAGTGAAGAAGAGGAGAAACCGGAGGAAGAAGAGGAAGAAGGGACAGAGAAGATTTTTTGTAAGTACTAAGGATTGAACACTGAGCCACATACCTACTCCTTTATTTCATTTTTATTTTATTTAGGGTCTCACTAAGTCACTGAGTTGTCAGAAAAGTTTTTATAAACTTCCAGCCCAACTGGCAAAATTTTTGCATCTATACCTGTATAATTTTGTTCATGCTCTTTCTTGAGTACTTGCTCATAGGAATGTTCCACAGAGAGGGAAAAAATAATTCAGCTCCTTGTATTTTAGAGATGTCAGAGACATAAAAGATACCTGTGATCCATGGTAAAATATTTCACTATTCAATCAGCATTCCCTTAACTAGAATGTTTTTTTTTTCTCCCCAAACAGAGTAGTTTTTCAGTGATAGTGATTAAGTGTTTGAAAAAATATCAACATTTTTTCTTGGAGCAATGAATGGTATCTTTTTATACAACTTATGACAGATACCAGTTCAACTAAAGGTCAGTCAAAGGAAACTGGAGAAACATCTTTAATAATTAACAGTTCATATTCTTTTTGTTTTTAAAGGCATGTCATAATCAGAATGTGCAATTAAAACCTTAGTGTGCAAGACCTAGAACCAGGACACCCTCCACTTGGATTTAGGAACTCAGCAGGAGGCTCTGTGATTCACAGAGACCTTTTCTTTCTCCCCCTGAGGGTAGAATGCACATTACCTTTCAAATTCCTTCCAAGATTATGAATGGTAAACAGAACCAGTCCTTCCTAAGAGAAAGAAAAACTGAATCTGAATTACCAAGAAATGGTTATTTGTATAGAGACCTACAACTTGCTATTTAAGCACTCATAATAACAAATTACTCATTTAAATTCTTTCAATATCTCAGCCACTTATCCATTGCAAATCTTTAGAAAACCATATTAAAAGATTTGTTTTTCAGAAACATGTTTTCTGGCATTCAAACAATATGCAAAATAGGCACTGAATTCAACTCAACTAAGGAGACATAAACCAAATGAAAATGGTATGTAATCGTGAAAAAGGGGCAACGAAATAAGGAGGGTTCTTACAGATGGGTTTTATGTGCAAAGTAAAAATGTCCCGAAGTGAGAAAGAAATGATCTTATGTAGATTACCTTATATCTGCAGGAACTAATACAGGGAACAGGTTCTGGGTGTACTCTGTGCCAGGTAGCATCCCAGGTACTTTGCATCTGTCATCGCTCTAACCCTCATAGCAAAGTTATGGGAGAGATGACATTATTGGCTACATTTTATAGTTGGGGAAACTAAGCTACAGAAATATTAATTAACTTATCTGACTTCATATGGTCAGGAAGGAAAGAAAGTAGGCGCCAAATTCCAGGAATCTTGCTCATGAGTCTATCTCTCAAGACTGAACGTGGCGCCACGCATAGATATGTTGTTGGCCCCTAGCATAGGAAATCTTGGAGTAGCTTTTCCAGGGAAATTACTACACAATAAGCACAGAGTGACCACTCAGTGGTCAGAACTACTGTCAATCCCATAATTTAATTGTTCCAGCTCAGTAAAGCCAGCTGGTTGGCTCCCAGGTTGCTTTCTTTCTTAACTTCCTCCTATGGCTTTTCCGTAACATCTCATAATCTGATAATATTTTTAAGCCTGATAAGGTGAAAAGGACCAGCTAACTAGGATGTTTTCTGAGTTTTTGAACATAAGTAAGCGGAGGTATTTGCTACCAACAACTTTCTAAATGGTTTGAGTACCTTTCAACAGAAAAAATGGTCCAAAAATAGAGTGATTGCTAACTTATCCTAAGTAGTTAAAAAAAAAAGCAACAAAAATGAATGATTTTTTTAATCAACAGAAAATAGGCTGTGTGTCTTTATGAATTTGGTCAGGATGGAGTGCCATAGAAATGCAATACCATATTAATATGAGGAGGTTAAAAAGTAAAATAAATAAACAAGAACCAAACATACTGAAAAAAGGAAGATCAGTCTATTGCACTTAAAGCCACCACGAATGTTATTTTAAAACTACACAGAAACTTGGAGAAAATTCATATAAAAACAAAAATGTCAAAGGATCGGTTTGAGAAACTTGCATTATACTATTTGGGGGGGGAGGAATAAAGAGTTTATAAACATTCCTTTGAGAAAATAAAAGCAAGAGATGGAGGGGAAGGAGAAGAAAGGTAGGGGATATAAAAAGAATTAAGATATGTTATAGATTACCAACTCCTCGAGATGAATTTAATCAGTATGTGCTGCAGACGTGTACTAAAAAGCAAAAATTGAAAAATTAAAATTAAAAAAAGAAAGTTTACATCCCAGAAAAAATATATAAAGATGTTTATCTCTGTACAACTTTATACCCAAGTAAATTAGTGTAAATATCATGTAATACAGATATTCTTGAGTACATTGTTAAGATTTTCTTTAAAAACTGAGAAAGAAATATGCTAAATTAACAGGAAATAAATTCTTTTGCGTCAAACTGATGGAAGTCTGTGAAGGTTTTCTAAATGGTTTACAAATCTACTGCTCAGACTGCACGTACATAGTTTTCTTCTTCAATCATAAAGCCATCTACAGTGTGAAAGGCCAAGAAAACCTAGCCAAGTGGCTTTTAAATTCTACTTTTGATAATTCTAGATCAAAGTAGGGACTGGCTACATACATGGACACAAAACACACACACATGCACACGCACGTACACACACAAACACACATGCACGCACACATGCATACACGCACAAAAACACACAACACACACAAAGCAGGATGGATCGGGGAGCTTAACCTCAGGCTTTTGTAATCAAGCACCGTAGAGGGGCAGCTCAGACACAAACAAGTGATCAGGTTCAAAATCTAAGACTGGAGTGCCAGCTTCTTTGTGAGGATGCTTCTGGTTTGAAAAACAAAGTCATCTTGTGTTCTTGTATAGAGAGTAAGAGCGAGCTAGCCCTCTGACTTTTTTTCTTGTAAAGGAAACTTATTCTATTTTTTATTTTATTCTGTGAGGGCTTCTACCTCCCATAGGGCCTAATTACTTCCCAAAGACCTCAACTTCTAATTGTATCACATTAAGACTTGGATTTTAATACATAAATTTTGGGAACATATAGACATTCAATTGATAATAGAGCATTATTCAGGAAGTTTGCAGGTTTTTCTTATTTTTATCTTTCCATACTCCAATCTCTGTCACCTAAGAGGACGCTGATTCCTACCTTTGTGTCAGTAGTGCCTTCATCAGACATTTCTACTTCTCTCCCAGGGCTGTGTTTCCTGGCCCCTTTTCATGTCAGGTGAGGCCTTGTTAACTAGCTCTAAAAAGGTGTTAGCTTCATTGCTGGAAGAACATGTAATTGTCACTGAGAGACCCTCCAAATGCTTTCTGATATTTTCCCCTAGAACGAGTAATGTTTAAAATGGGTTCTATTCCATCAGTATAGTTTCCTTGGACATAACAAAAAGAAGTTCCACCACAACCCCCAAATAAAAACTGGCAAGGGAATTGGGGCTTGAGCAAAAAATTAGCTTTGATATTTATGACACTGATATTTGGGGAATTGTTCCCTTAGTCAATACCACTCTGCATTCTGTCTCCAATTTTATAAGCAATAATCAATGTAATAGAGTATTATTTTTAAATTTTGGATAATACACAGGTTTTTAAGAAGAAAAAATTATAATTGCCTTAAGTTTTAAAATTTTAATGTACTTGTATATTAAAATTTCATACATTCCAAATGCTTATGGCAACTTACAGTATGCAAAGTGGTATTATAAGAATTAATTTTTAAATCTACAAATTAACTTTCAAAATAAACACAATAATTCAGTTTCATGAATGATATTGCTCTGATCAAATTAAGATGCCACCAGAACATAAATAAGGCATCAATACAACTCAGATACTTTGAGCCCAGTGTCCTAGTGTCTACCAAATGCTGCATGATGATTCAATTTTTCCACATACTCCTGTAGTGAGACTTCCACAGATCCGTTCCTTTTAGAATGCATTGTCACATTATTTAGCATTTCCAAAACCAAGATGAATCATTTATTTTTAATTTTTTTATTTATTTAAAGAAGAAAAAAAGCAAAACAGAAAAAAGGGTAAAAATAATACAGAATTTCAAAAAAAAATTTTTTTTTGTATTATGCAACCTTGTCTTTGCTACTCTGAGCTAATTAGATCAGTGCATATTAGCTTCCACTCACTTATATGAGTGTACACATTCTCAAAAGGGTGGTCAGACAGGATGAGACAGATGAAAGTACCCCAAAATGAATAGCAAAACTTTATAAAAACCCCAAAGTATGTAGGTTCCCCAAAACTGTATTGTCTATCACTTATTTGAATAATGCTGTATAAAAGAATTAAGGTGCCTCACTGCAAGAAAGAAAACTAGATAATCACAAATTTTCACTCTCATATTATTCTATCTATTTGATAGCTAATGAATTTCTAGATTCTTTTGAGGCTTTCTGTCCTTCCTCCAACTTCATTCTCTGAAGATTTGAATAGCCAGTTCCTTACGGAGCTGTTATCATTGTCAAGCATTTGACCTCCAGGCTCACAAACGCTGCCAGTCCAGAGAAGAGGCACTCTAATTAGCCTCGCCTGGCTTTAAGGGGTAAGCTATTACTTGACTGAATCCAATTTACATAAGTACAGTCTTGAATTCCAATTTACTTAATAATAAAGAAGGATACTTGGGTATGGCATGAATATACATAAGTGGAATGCTAAAAATGAAAAGACAGTTCTCAAATCTGACATAATAATATGCCCATTAGACCCACAGGAGCCAAGATAAAAGGCTGTTAAAAATCAAGACCGTTTTATACATTTGTACACATACATTATGCCATACTAATTTTACCTGCTAGATATCAAACATAATTATAATCATGTCAAAATGTTTAATTTTGAAAATTTTTCATTTTTCTTTATTCAAAACATTTTGAACTTTACCCCAATTCAAGGCTAACCTGGGCTACCTAGTAAGTTCAAGGCCAGTCTGAACTCATACAGTAAGCCACTGTCTTAAAAATCATCCCTTCCAACTTTTCAATTCTAATTTTTTAATTATTATTTAGTATATGGATACTTAATAGGCACAAATTAATAAATTATTATCTGATATTGATACTAAATAAAATTCTTTCTCAATACAGATTGTGCAGAACTGGAAAATTAATATAAGAGCCAAGGCCTAATAGAGATTCCTTCATGTTGATTATTTTGTTCAAAGATAATTGGCTGTGCTTAGTTTTCATTCCCAAAGCCTGAGCAGATAATTCTAAAACATCAAAATTCTGGCACCATCACAGCTTCAAAACGACAACAAAGCTGAAATTTGTTGGTTACTGTCAAACCAAGAGAAATAAAAGCATTTTGATTGCAAGTTTTTTCTCCCAATTATAACCCAAATTTTTGGTTCTGAGAGTCTGCCAGTGAACTACTAATGACCGATTGATCAGTGGATATGAGACTGTGACTTCTGCTGTAACAAAATTCAAGTTGGCACTGGCAAGAAAACTAAATGTTACTCCTAAGAATATCTGCTTTCTGTTAGGTGAAAATAGTCATTGCTCGCAAAACACAATCACTGCTACATACCCAGAGCCTATAAATAAGTGAAAACATATCAAAAACACCGAAAATGATGACATCATTGACGAGTGGCTTTCTCATATGACCACCTTTCTGTCACACCAGCTAAAGTAATCTGAGCATTCTTCCGTAATGGACATTTTACAGCTATCTGCAAGTAATTGACAGTAACATAGCACCTACCGCATTACTCAACATTCTATAAGAAAAATAGAAACCACAAGAGATATTTCAAGCAGAGGGGATTAGTTACCAAATGTTTAGCAGACTGAGCACAAAAACAGCATGTGAACTCAAGCAGCTATTAATACCTACAGGAAGCCACTACTTTTCCCAGAGCCAGGAAAATGAAAGAGAGGAGGTGTAGAAACCTGGAGGCCACTTACTAGTGCACTCTGGGTGATTGGAGAGGTCCTGGAAAAACAAAAGGACCTCTCTGTTAGTATTTGGAGCATGGATGAGGTGGCAGTCAGTACTGCTGGGACCACCAGAGTAAGAGTATTCCACACCACCCTGCCACCGCGGCCAGCCCTCTCTGTCTGTTGCTCAAACTGAGGAGGCCTTGCTGCTCTGCAGGAGCAGAAACCGTCAACAGGTGCTGCCTACGGTGCTGAAAGAGCCACGCAGGTGCCACCGGGCAGGAACTGGGATGTCTGATACGGCGTCAGTGCTGGACCCAAACAAGAGTTCTGTGCGAGGGCACTGGGACTGCTAGAAGATCCTGGAGTCTCCGCGTCACACTGCTGCAGGAGGGGCTGGGAAGCTGGACACAGGAAATGAGTCACTTTCCCTGCTTTTCATTTTTCATTCTCTTTCCAGAAACTCTCACTGGGGAAATCTAACTGAAATCCGCCTGGCAATTAAAACCATGGAATGGTGATCTGAAGAGATCAGAAACCTACAATGCAAAGGAGAGCACAGGAGGAAAGGAATGGATACTGAGGCAAAGAGGCAAATGGGTGTCGCAGCTGCTATCTTCAGGGTCATTTTTTCCGTAGTATTTATCTCACAAGACTATGTGTGGCATTGTTCATAAAAATATTATGTCTTTTGTTATCTTACTAAAGAAACAATGATAAATAAGATGGTATAAAGACAAGTTGAGGGTATAACAATGTAAAACATAGTGAACCAACTTTAAGCACTAAAGAAATTCTATTTTTTTAGTTCAGTGAAGGTACATTTAGGAGGTGAATGCAAATTACAAAACAATGCTATATACTTCTGTTCTTCTTTTTATGAAATCATACATGGCTCCACTTACATTTTGATTATTCTGTTCAAATTCCAGTATATCATATGGTTGAGAAGATGACTTTTTAAAGAAGTAAATGGTCAGGGGAAAATAGAGGCCTGTGCTAAGATAGAGATGGCCTCTAATTCTTCACTACCACCCTTGAGATTTTATTGAATCTTGAGTGTCTGTAGAACTAATAAACTCAGGAAAGAAATGTTTAGGGATTTCCAAAGCTAGATCAAAAAACCCTTGCAGCTTCTCCCTGAACTGTCTTTGAAAACTTGGACAGAACAGAAGCAGCAACCATGAAAGAAGTTTAAACTTCTGCCCCAAAACTTCCATGCTGGAGAGACCACATACAGTTTTTATTGATAGTTCCAGCTGAACCCCAAGTTCTAATCTTCCCCTCCAAAATGCCAGATATGAATGAAAACCCCTTTCGTACCCCCAGACCAGTCCACCTGCAAATTGGGCACCAGAGGCAATGTGATAAACAGGAACAAACGAGTCAATCCTTACCTAAGCCTCTCTGCCACTAAATGATGAAGTGTAATAAAGTCATTGCTGTGAGCCTCAAGTTTTAGAGTCATTTGCTATGTAGCAATAGATAATGAAGTGTGACTGCTCAAATAATGAAAGAAATGCATATAAAGACAATGTTTTTGTTAAATGTAACCAAGTTACTATGGCCTAATTAGATACCATAAATTATAAATCATAATACTTGTGAAAGTTCAAAGATGACATAGTCTCATTTCTTACTGATGACAGTTACTGCAGCACTTGAGGAAACCTGCCTGGCAATGTGAATCTGAGACCAGTGGACCTGTAGCTTCTCACTGGGAGAGGCCCCTTCAAATTAGGAGGTTCCCTGCCAGTTACTGTTTATAATTCTACATTCTTTTTCCCAAGGAGCACAACCCAATAAATTGAACAAACTTGAGACTCCACAACATCTACTATCTCTCTGGAGGATATACAGTATCTTCTCTAAGAAAAGCACTCAAAAGAAAGGGAGGGACAGCAATGTTTATGTACCTCTTTGTCAAAACATTATGTGCCATTGGAAAATAAAACTAAAAAACCCAATTGTTCTGTAATAGATAGATACTTGAATCATCAGCCATTAACTTAAGGCATGATGCCATCTTTCTTGCAAAGATGTTACAAAGTTCAACACCATGAGGGGCTGTCAAAAATTCTATATGGGAAAGCTCAACTGGAAAGAGCATATAAACCATGATGATGTTTTAAAATGTAACGTTACAAAGAAGGAAATTTGGAGAAGTAAAAAACAATTATGTTGAGGAGATGGTCATGAGATGAAACTTTATTCTTCGTTTTTTTAGAATCTTATTTCTGCTCTAACTAATTTACATCCCATCTCAGCCCATAGGACGGATACAAATGCTCTCAGAAATCAGCTCCGGAGGTTCCATGAGAGATGTTTTATGAAAGCTGCAGCTAAATTACAGGGATTACTGTAATGCCCAAACCAGAGAAGGTAGGTGTGGTTGTGAGAGTCACTGCTGGCTTTGTGACACGTAATAGGGGAAAATAAATTTGTAATTAGGAAGGTAAGTTCAGACACTTGGGGGAAGTTTGGCGTCTTTCTGTTCCCTTTTTGCAGCATGAATTGTAAAGTGAAGTCAGTAGAGGCCAGAAATAAAAAAGCCAATATGATCTCCTCATCCTCTATCTAGACACAAAAATGTACAACTGTGTGTGCATGTGCACACACACACACGCACACACACACACACGCACACACACACACACACCCCTCCCATACACACTCCTTCAAGTAGACACATTTAAAGAAAGCCTTCCCTATTTTAATGACAATTTATTTTTAATGTTGTAGAGTGAGAGAGCAGAAATAGCAAGAGATGGGTCCAGTTCTAGGTTTGCTGTCAGTGTCTCTGCAACCTGCAGAAGCTCCTCATAGGCTGAGAGCCCCCATGTCTCTTTCAGTAAAATAAGGGGCTCATGGTCACAAAGCAAATATGGTCCATTTAAAAAGAAAAAAAATAGAGAAATACTGGGCATGGTGCCATTCACCTGTAATCCCAGCACGCAGGAGGCTGAGGCAAGATGATCACCACAGCTTTGAGGCCAGCCTGGGCTACATAGTATGTTCAAGGCTAGTCTGGACTGCATAGCAAGACCCTGACTCAATAAAACAAAACAACAACAAGAATATATGTGAGGTCACTGTTCTGAATGGTTTGTATCTTTTTATATCTCACTTTTATACGATGGAATGTTGAAGATAGATGAAATTTTAGATAACAACTTAAGTGACAAAGAAATTCAGTGTAAGTAATGGGGAAGAATTAGAAGGAAAAGTAAGTTCTGACACATAGCTGAGGGGAGTCAGCAGGCTGGGAACCCAGTTTTCTTATCTTCCTCAAACACAGAAAATAGGACAGCAAAGTGATTGCCCCTTCCGTACCACATTCTTTCTTTGTAGCTTTTCTTGGGAGACATTCCATGGAAAGGCAATTTAATTCACCTCCGCGGCAGAGGTATAAAGAGCTTAGCTTACCCAGCCCTCACTCTGATCTACCTAAAAGCTCCCACCTGGCTCACCCTGATGCTGGCTCAGCCCAACTCCACGTCCGGGCTTTTCCCTTACAAAGATGTGATGTTAATCACATATGGAAATCATGTTTTTTATAAAACTAATCAAGGATCCTGCCTAAGATGTTGCACATTTTTCCTCACACACAGCTGTATGCAGCAAATCGTTCTAGAACTCAGGGATAAGAAAAAGTTCTTAGTGTTTTTCTGTTGTTAAATATCTAGTATCACCCCACGCCTTGATTTGTAACTAGGTTACTATGGAAACTAACGTTGCGTTGTGTAGTGACTTTCCATGTGTCTGATTTTTTTCAATTTGTTTGATAAAATTAACCCATTTTCTCAATTCACTGTACCCTGGTATTATAATAATGCTAGCTATTGGTTGTAATGATTTTCAATTTTATTGAATATATATATATATAATACATCAAGTTTTCTTGGGGAAAGGCAATGTATACATACAAAATTTTTGTAAATATATGTATATGTGTGCATGTGTAGTGTACTTAAAATATATTATCATTAATGGTCATAGGGAATCACATCTTTAGAAATATTATGGTTAATACATTGTGTCAACTTCAGAAGTTTAGAAATTTAACTGACTCAGCAGGGATCCAGGATCTCTATTTTATAAATATCCTCATCCTGTGCAAAAGGAGGGCACAGAGATTTTGTGAGTGCTACATCTGCCTTGGAATGGAGGTGGCCTGTGTACAATATAAGGGAGGAGAAGAAGCTCGTTCCATCCCTTTACTCTGGCCACTGCCTTGAAGTGTCACCCCAGTGCCATGCCACCCTGCCTGGGAGCCAGCTGATTATGGACTGAAACCTCCACAAACAATGAGCTAAATAAACCTTTCCTTCCTTCACTTTGAGTTTCAGATGGTTTGTCCCAGCAATGAGAGAAAAGTAACCAAGACAAGAAGCGAAAAGGTAACAGTAATTTAATGGTAAGACTTCAAACAAATATCTATCACAAGTGGAAAACCTTTGTCTTCAAATGAAATATAGCATAAAACTTAATGAACATAATTGAAATGCTAATCAAAAACAAAGTTCTTCTGGCAGAAAAATAGGAGGAGGGGAGATTCCTTCTTCTCTTCTGACCTTCTGGCTTCACTTGCACAAGAGTAGAGAGCTCTGAGTCACTCAGCATCCCCATAGCTCTTGAATACATTGGAATACATCTAGTCAACCTCATTCATCTCTTTCGGCAGACATGGGGGAAAAGCGAGGTGTAGCACAATTTAAATTGTGGATAAGGACCCATTAGTGACCAGGGCACCATCAGAACTCAGATATCCTGAGTCCCAGGTGTTTCTTTTGATCCAAACAGAAAAGTGCATCTGTACAGTGTCTTAAAATTAAAACGATGAGCCAGCTCTGGTGGTGCATACATGGAGTCTCAGCACATAGGAGAGTTCTGCAAGTTCTGGAGATTACTGCAAGTTCAAGGCCAGCCTGAACTACATAGTAAGGCCCAGTTTCAAAAAAGCAAAACAAACAAATGGAAAATTTAATTTATGGCCTTCTAAAACTTTTGAAAAGTTTGGAATTTTTTTTAAAATTAAAGAGGTTCTAAGATGTCCTTAAATGCAGCAAGGCCACAAACATTCATTTCTGGGAAGTCCAGCACTGATTTTGCTCTTCCTAGATCTATGTAGAGCAAGGAGCTCCCTCTCTTGCTTTCAAGTCTGTTTTCAACCCATTCTGCCACTTGCCTCTTCCCTAGGAATCTCCAAGGGATTAAAATATCCTAATCCCCACCACCACCATCAAAGAATCACTGGTTTTCTTCTGTGTTAAATAAACTAAAGATAAAGATTCTGTGGAACCTTAGTGACAAGTTGTTTATCTTCCTTGAACATTTTAAACATTCACCTGACTTAACCTTTTAACATTATTCTCATGAAGTTCTTTGTCCATAGTAGAACCTTAACATACTTTTATACCTACTCTCAATAAACTAAGGGCTAAGAAAACCTAGAGGGTGGTTTATTTCACAAATGTCTCTGGAAAAAAAGCTAAGAATAAAACGTGCTTTCATGGTGCGCAAAGATTTTAACAAACCATGGAAGGCTGAAGATACCACATTTCAAAATCATGATTCTACTCTATTTTAGTTTGAAACACAAACATTTTAATCAAATGCTTTATCACTGAAGCAGTAGAATTCACATCATGGCTTTTAGGACAAACATTTCCAAAATGATGGCTGACAGTTGTTGTTTTTCTTCCTTATTTTGTCCTCCAGAAACTTGTCTATGCCATTACAGACTCACAGTCTTAAAATCACAAGAAGAAAACACCACCCCCTAGTGGTAAAAACCTTACACAGTAAAGGGGTAAGAGACAGATTGGCTCCCCGCTACCATACTGATAAAGCCAAGTGGAGGGAACAGCAAAAAAAACCTGATGTTTTCTGCATTATCAATACATTTCAAGAGTGTCACAGTCATTGGAGGTCCCTAAGGGGATCTGATAACTGAGATATGGAACAGAGTGGCGGGAAGAGAAGTAAAACATTGCCTAAGAGATATGGATCAAAGAAACTTCTGATCATGAGTTAGAAAAATCTGGCACTAATTAAACAAGTGTCTGAGTAAAGTCCCAGGGGCTTTTCTGAACAGGAATTAAGCATCAGCTCCAAAGGCAGCATGGGAGATCTTAGAAGGATAAGGAGTCCAAGCATATCAAGTTAGTTCAGGAAGTAAACAATGAGGAAGGCAGCACTCCCAAGGGAAGGAGTTTAATGGCTGTTGGTCTATTAGTGAATTAGAGGGGATGAAAGGGGACCAACTGCCCAAAGCATAAGCATTCAGGATAATCCAGGCAAGTAAATATTTTGCCTAGGCTCCACTTTTCAACTGTTCAATTGTCTTGATAAGCTCCTAAAGTTGGCCTCTGGGACTAGACTCTATCCCGGACTTACCTCTCCAGATCTCAACCTCCCTTTTAATCTCTCTAGACTCCTAAGGGTGCAAGCCATTTATGAGAATTATCAAGTTATAAGTCAAAGTGCATACATATTATCTGAGAATCCCATGCATCTCAGACAGACTTGATAGAGGACAAATCCTTCAAATCACAGACACAATAGAACCTAAAGTAATGATAGTACTTTGGATTAGCAAAAAGGTACTCAGTGAAAAAGAGAGTTTTACTGAGGACATTTAACAAATCCTTTTATCCATAGAGTATGATCCTGAGACTGTGCAGACAGAATGTTGTCAACTCAGCAGACATTAGAAGATGCTTTTTAAAATGCAAAGTACTTTGTGAATGCTAGATGCACTGCTAGTACTAATGTCATGGTGGCAAAACAAAGAAAGGAAGGATGGTGATAATAGTAATTTGAATTTCTGGAGGTCTATCATCTTAGACACTTGTGATTTTAAATACCACTTTATTAATCCTCAAGAGTATCTCAGGAGGAAAGTAGCCAATGCTATTCAATCCATTTGCAATTAGCAGTCAGACAGAGAGAGATTATAAAGCTTATACAAGGCCTGCATAAGAAAGTTTTGAGTAGAAGCAAAAATAATTATCTAGTAATATGAAAATGTGGTCCAGAGATAAATATCTGGCTTGCATTCTCTGGCCCAAAATTATGGACAAAGTAGGCATCAGACTAGTCAAAGCTTCCTGATACTACATTAAGAAGAGATATTAAGAGTGGGGATTGTCACAGGCAACAGCACAACCCAGGAAATATCTGTGAAGGGTCCGTCTGCAGGTTTAGTGGGATGGGTGCTTTGGCCACCCTTTGTTGGAAATCAGCCCTCTGTTCCAGCGTCACCCTCCCCATTCCTTTTTTTTTTTTTTTTTTTTTTTTGGTACCAGGGATCGAACTCACGACCTTGCGCCTGCCAGGGGCAGGCGCTTAAGCCACTGAGCTAAATCCCCCACCCCTACCCTCCCCATTCCATACCCTGTGACAACACCAAAAAGATCCCTGCATAATCCCCAAAGAGATCCCTGCATAATCCCCAAAGAGATCCCTGCATAATCCCCAAGGAGATCCCTGCAATCACTTTAGAACATTACCCTGAAATAAGAATGACAGAATGAATAAATTTGCTTGAATTAAACAGGAAACACATAGGTCTCTATGCACTTATTAATGCGAGAAGCAAATACCAAAATCAGTGAAGAAGCATTCATAGCATTGAATCGAGGAGAACACAAATCGTCATTTAAAACTAACACTTGAAATAAACCAAACTCACATGTGTAAATACTGTATAGTCTCCCTAGTATGAGCGCTGGTAAGAGTATATAAGATTTTATGGTAATCATGATTTCCCATTTCATTGCTTTGAAGCCTTTCCATGTTTTCATTCATCAGTTGGAATGGTTTTATTCTGTTTTATTTGACTTTATTATGTGTGATGGTATGAAAAACTGTTTTGAAGAAAACAAAACATTATGGCAGCCATTGCTGATTTAATATCATCTTCCTTAGAAGTCCTACCATGCTTGCACTCTGCTATTACCATCGGTTCTATCATGTTGTGTCTTATTGGGATTTTAATATATGTGATAGTATAAACAAATCTTTTTATTGAAAATGAGATATTATAGTAGCCATTGATCATAGTTATTTGGTTCAGAATGTCCTGTAATTCTTTCATTCTTTTGAATGGTTTTAAACTATTGGGTTATGTTTGATATTATTGTATTTGAAACTATGCTCAACTATAGCAGAGAAAGAGATATTTTGATAGCTACTGTTAATGTCCGGTTGTCTCATTGTAAAGTGTTGTGTTGCTTATGTTGTTCTGTTATGATCTGCTTTGTTCTGCCCTCTTTTGTTTTATTCCCTTTAAAATAAAAAATAAAAAAAAAAATAACACTACATCCAAGGTGTGACAGTGCATGCCCGCAGTTGCAGTACTCTGGGAGACTGAGGTAGGAGGATCACAAGGCCAAACCTCGCCTGACCAACTGAGAAACTTGGCGAAATCTTGTCTCAAAATAAAATTAAAAAAGAGATGGAATTACAGCTCCGTGTGAAGATCCCAGGACTTATAAATAATTAACGAATTACAGAATTAATTGTAAATCATTACTCTTTTCTATGCTAAAGAAAAAAGCAAAAAGCTTGTGTTTCACTTTTAGAGGATAAATATTTTTAAAAATAAAAATACGTGTTCTAGAAATAAATCAACAAGAAAGTAGTGAGTTTGTGCATACTTGCAGAAAGGAAATTGAGCTTACAAATTGGGTTTCAAAGATCAAATCAGTTAGCCTTTATAATTATTAATGAAATCGATAACAAAGAAAAACAAGCAGCTGTACTGCACAAGTACACACACAGAGAAACACACACACACGTTACTCGTTTACGAGTACAAGAAAGTGGACAGCTACAGATAAAATAATCTCTTCGATTAGAAAAATCATTAAGCCATATTTCAAAATAATAATAAATGCTAAAGAAAATACATGATGACATGCAAGGAAACCAGAGTTACTGAGAGACCTTTGGTATTAGTCATCTCAAAAAATTTATCGCTCGCAACCACAAATCCTGGAAGAGAGAGGAAATTGCACTCACATTGCAATGAGCAAGAGTGCATAGGTTATTCACCGGGAATTTCTAGGCTAGGAAACTGTCAAAATCAAACCGAGAATGAGAAATCAAGTGATGCAATCGCATGAGAGGGAACCCGAAGCAATACCCTCAACCAGAAGTACCTCATTTTCTTTTTGCTTGTGCCAGGAAAAATATTTTCACTGGCCCAGTCAGGCTTATAAAACATTGTGTGCCACTATAACCTAGAAACATGGGTGTTATCCAACACTGGAAATTCACAAGAGCCAGGACTTTGGGGGCTCATCCTCTGCTTCCAGGCAGAATGGGATATTCACTGGCGCATAACACTGTATTCCATCCAGCATTCACTGTGACGAGTCAAATGTCCAGGCCTTAGCTTTGCAGAGTATTTTTAATTATGCTCTGTATCCCAGAAAAAAAATCAACCTAGGCCTACCCTTATTTGTTTCTCTCTTTAAAATTCTTTAAAGATGACTGGGTATTGTTTAGTAGGATGGATTTCATTCTTTAAAAGAAAAACTAAAGGAAGATTGTATCACCTGAGTTGGTGGATCAAATATAAGGAAGTCCCTGAAACATACTGTTTAGACCCAACAGAGAGCTGAGAGTCAGCATTTATACAGGAGAGGTAGGAAAGAAGCCACTGGGATCAGGCAAAACAAAGGGCCGGAGAAGGCCCTTCAGTCTGTGCTCCCTGCCATACTGTGGAGTGTTCATAAAATGGGTTCTGGAGGCTGAAGCACCGGGGTTCCAATGTCAGCTCCACACGGGTATCTGCAGGGAAGACGAGGATGAAGAGTGTTTCCACTGAAAGGAGTATGATACAGAAGGGTCAAGAAACAAGAGTGACTGATCATGGTTCATCCAGGAAGCACCAAGAAGCTCACTAAGGCTAGGGCATCGCAGGAGGAAAGCCCAAGACAAGAGGATGAGGAGTGGCAAGGGGAAAGACAGAGGGATGGAAGGGCCACTCTAGACATACAACTTTAGCCTACAAGAAAGATGATGTAGATGAGTTTAGAAGAATAACATGGTCCAATTTATGATTTACATTTTAGGTAGGTAGAAGGCAAAAGGCAGAACACAACTAGAGACAAGAAGTGGCAATTACCTGGAAGTAGGAAAGTAGTCTGAGATTGCAGAGAAATAGAGCCCACTCCCTTCCTTATCTGCCCCTCCCAAGTTCCCAAGGAACCCTAGAAATCACTCTCTGCAGATTTTGCACTCAGAACTACCTTAGATGCCATTTCTGAGCTTCGCCTTTCAAAGATCCAGAGCTAACCCCTGTTACCAGGCCACAGCTGGATTCCCTCATGCCTCTTATAAGGAAAATGAGCCTCATATTTCACTCTTGGATAATTCTTTTTTCTTTTCCAACCAAATCCTGTATTTCCTTTTCTCAATAAAACTGTTATCTCCACACACCACTAAATGTTTAGTGTGAAACACTATTTTTATGATGCATTTCATTTATCTTCATTTGCAAAGGACAACAAACAGCAAGTCTGGTTTGTAAACCATCTATCCATATCAAAGTCAGTGAGTAATTTATTGTGGAACCATACCAAAGTGCACATAACACAGATAAGTGACATTATCTAATACTTCTCTATTGCTATCTAAAACTCTTCCCTTTCTTTAAAACAACCTTTTGGTAAAACTACCTCTGTAAACACATTTTATGGTTTGTAAAATGGAAAGCACCAGAAACAGCCACAAGATTGTGTTTCTGACCAACTGTAATCACACAGAGATGAGCCATCTTCTCTCCTTTCCTTTGGAATACAGTACTTAGAGTGCAAAAAATTCCCCTTTGTATTTTGAAGTGGATTTTTCATTTACCTTGACTGCCAACTAAGAAACATGGTACATGAAATCAAACCATCCAGTCAAGTCTCTAAGCCTCTTGATCTTGAATGAAGTAGGAATAATTTTACTTTTCTATTGCCTAAATAATCTCATTTTGGAAATGTCCTATATACTCGATAATCAATTACTACAGGTGGCCATTAAACACTTGAAATAAGAATAATGTATTAGAGTTAATTTATAATTAATTAAAATGTAAAATATATATGTATATAATGATTACCTTACTTAGAATTACAGCTTCAAAATTCTGTTTCATCAATTCCTACTCTAACTTTATTCTAGAAATCCATAGATGAGCATACAGTGCTTATTTAGGAGTATTTCCTTTTTATGTGGGAAAAGACAGGTATATAAACATCTTAAACACAATTGATGAAATGAAACATAATATATATTATTTTTGTCCACCACTTAAAAAATTATTCAGTGGAGAAGTTTTTTTTCATGGCATAGATGAAAATTCTCCAGTTGGCCCTGTGTACCTTTTGGATGGAGAGATATATCTCCAGTCTTGTGGTTACTTTAAGTTGCACAATGCAGTTTCTGTGGGTACCCAACCTTCTTGTATAAGCTAAGCCTCCTCCTCCACACCATGCAAGGCTACAGTCTTTGGAAGTTGGGTACAGCAACCATTTCTTTTTCTACATCACCTCTCCATTGCCCAGCTACCCAGCCCCCATTCCTGATGGTTCCAAAATTTGAGAATAAGGAAGGAAGAGGAAAAATAGAATAGAACATTTTTACTTTACTTGTATAATGGAGCTCAGGCTTTGACCATCTTTTCTGGACCTGGTTAATATTTATTGCTGCTGCAGCTGCTGCTAAAGTGGGGTGTGTGTGTGTGTGTGTGTGTGTGTGTGTGTGTGTGTGCAGAAGCCCCTTCATGTACTTTGAGATATCCTCAGAAGCTTTTGACTGCAACACACATGAAGCAAACCGTACCTCAAAGAGCTCTGGGTTCTGTGCAGGAAGACACTAGACTTTCAACAAATGTGCAACGAAGCCGCTTCCTCTAGGTTTGACCTGAGAGAGTAGCGTCTCCTCTGTCTACTTTTCTGTACAGGAGTTGCCTTCCAAAAATGTTGTTCAAATACTGTTTTCGTGTTTATTCCTCCTTCCTATTTTGTTGCAACTGGAAGTCACTGAGGAGCTACAAGATTGTGAAAATAGTCTCAATTGAGATCTTTTACCAGACACTTGGTTTGAGTATCTGAAATCAATCATCCTGGACTGTTAGACAGAATTTCACATTTTCCATCCTGTAACTATGCAAGTATGATCATTACAACTCTGGTAATAATTGCTAAATAGAAGAAAATTACATAATCATGATTAAAAAAAAACAACAGAAGCCCATCACTAAAGTGTATTAAGTAAAAGAAAGGAGATCGAACATGTTTTCATTTGCATTTTGAAGTAGATATATGTATATATACTTTTTTTTTTTTTTTTTTTTGGTACTGGGGATCGAACACATGACCTTGCACTTACCAGGCAAGCACTTAAGCCACTGAGCTAAATCTCCAGCCCCATATACATTTTTACAGTAAGTTTTTACAACATTCTTAGTGTTTATGTGGATACACATTGAAATCTATGTCTACTTCTCAACTGTATAAAGTGTGACTCTTAAATCTTTATATTTGGCACAATGTCTCCAACACCCTGTTTCTCAGTGCTAACATAGTAAAACATTTATGTCTCAATCCATGTCCAAGTGAAAAACACATTCCGTATAACTCAACAACTTGTTTATAACACCAATCTTTGGGAAACAGAGTATAACACCAAAGACAGAATAGGAGAGTTGATGTTTTTCAATTGTAATAAACCTATGTTATTTTTGCAAGAGACGACAGAAAAATAAATTGAAATAAAGGCATAACACAAAAACTGAAAATTTGTAAACTACGTGGAAATAAGGAGGAATTAAACTTTACACTAAAAATGACATTTCTACTATTAATATTAAATAACAAATAATGTTTTATAACTTCTAAATTTTATTAAGGCTATCCAAAAAGAAGATAGCACACTTAGCAGAGACTGCATGTTTTGGGGATGATGTCCTATATTACAATAAGTTTTTTTAAAAAAGTTTCTTTCCAATACCCTTCTCTGAAGAGCTTAATTTCATGCTGTGGTTATCAAAGAACACTTTTCATTGAATAAATATTTTTGCTGTGTGAATCAATACCTTCTTTAACATTGACACAGTTTATATTCTTAGAATGGCAAAAATTGTGAAGGAAAACATCATGTTTTACTTGTCATATAATTTCATGATGTCACAACAATTTAGTTTTGTTTCACTGTTTTTTTTTTTTTTGAGACAGGGTGTTATTATGTAGTTAAGGTTGGTCTTGAGCCAAAGCAGGTTAGTTTGAAGCAATGCACCATGATCATATAATATCTCCTGTGACTTCAGCCAGCAAGAGAAGAAATTAAAGCAATTATAAAATTAAAGTTAAAGTTAAGTAACTCCACACCAAAAAAGTAGAAACTGGAGAAAATAAACTTGGTGGAAACATAAAACAATATTATAGTAAAAATTCTAAAGTTATATTTTCTAAGACCAAACAAGGGTTTGAGGAAGCACAGTTCCTAAAGGGATTTATTGGTTCTCTTTCTGTTTGAAAAGTGGTAGTGTCTGATTTAGACATAACCTTGGCTCCCTAAAACCGTCCCCACCTTTGTTTTCCTAAATTATTACTAAAGTGATTCTCCTGCTATTTCTTTGATTATTCTTACTCTGTTTTCTTTGTTGGCTCCTCCTATATTAGCTTCTTATTTAAACATTCCCCCAGGTTTCCTTATTTCTTTTTACTTTCTAGTGATCTCTTTAAATTGGCCCAGAGTTCCTCATGAATCTAAACCCAGGTTTTTATAGGAAAAGCTCAGTGATCTCTGGTTTGATCTCAAGCCCTCCCTAAATACAGAACTGTGATACTCACCTTGCAAGACATCTCCACATGAATGTTGTTCACAGCTGTGTGTATATATATATACACACACATATATATATCTTAAACACATCTTCCCCCTCTCATGTCTCTAGGCACTAGAACTTTGCTTTTATTCAGGTTTTACAGTCTTCAGATTCATTTCAGATTAGCGCCTGGAAGCCCTCTTAAATTCCATCCCCCCCCCCGCGACTGCCACAGCATGCACCTGTGACCACGGCATCTGTCCTGTTTAATTATTTTATCTCCTTTCTAAAATCCTGCTGTCTTTTCCATTGCATTGGTCTTCTTGTCTCCCCCTTCCTAAAGACATTCCACCCAATGCCATGCAAGTCATCTTCCTCAGACGCAGGTATAAACATGGCTGTCTGCTGTTTGTTACTGCTCCTCAACAGAAGCCGCTCCGGACAGGCTCCCAGTGAAAGCTGCCAAAGGGGATCTACCTTTCCTTTCTATTGGGGTTCTCGGTAGCATTGGACACTGTCAACTTTTCCCTTCTTGAAAATTTCTTCTCCTTTGTCTTCACTCCCTCTGGATTCATTTGATTTTCCTCTATTTTTCTGACCTTTCCTTTTCAGTATCTACTATTGCTGCTTCTTTCTCTGATTACAGGGTAATGTTGTTATGTCACAGGGTACCGCCCTGAGCCTACACTCTTCTCATGCTGGGCTTCTTAACACTCCTGAAAGAGCACCCACATTCACGATGGTAGCAACACCTAGACATTTCTGTCTCCTTGTCTATCTCTCACCCATTTGCATTCCTGACTCCAAGACCTGCCCAACTGCTTAAGTGACTTCTTTGTGTGGATGACCACAGGCATGTCAGAGCCCACCAGCTTCAACTCACTGTGCCCATCTCTCCTCCCTGGCCTGATTCTCCAGTTTTCCTTATCTAAAGGAACAAAGATACCGGCATCCACCCAGCGAGATACACACTTAAAGTGAGAGAGTGAGGTCATCCACTCCCAGTATTACTCTTTTCCTAACACATTCCATTGTCTGCAATCCACTAGTTTCTACAAAGTTACTATCACTAAACTCTTCTGCACATTCCATTCCTGCCTAGTATGGGCTCTCTTTTTCCCACCTACATCTCTGCAGTAAATGGTACCCGGACTACTGTCTCCAATCTTTTCTGTTTTAGGATGATCCTTCTGAGATGCAAGTTTTATCAATTCAAACTATATGAACTCTTTAAAAACTTTCCTTCCATTATATAATATGATTGAGAATTTCTCGGAGTATCATGACCTATAGTCTAGAAATTTTTCTTTAAAAGAAATCATTTATGTCCTATGAAGTTTGAACAACACCAAGTACCACAGTGCTAGCCATAATCCCAAGTAATGGTGAAAAAATTTTCATTAATAGAGAATTGACCAAAATCTAATTTAACATACAAATGAGTAATCTAAAATTTTGCTATAGAATAATGTATAAAATAAAATGTGTAATATATAAAAATGTGTAAATGACATAAAATGTGTACTATATGGTTGAATATGTTCATGTAATATTTCTGAATAATATTTATTCATTCTAAATATGTGTTTGGCATAAAAAGTTTAGTAGACCAAAACTTAAAGGTGTGCATCCTTGGTAACTATGATTATGGTTCTTAAATTTTATACAGTGAACATGGAACTCCTTTAGTATCAGGAAAAGAAAGAAGTATTATTTTTACTAAAGATTAAATTCAGTTTCATCTCTCACTGATTCCCACTCTCCTCACTACAGTTGTAAGTGTCTCTACCTTTCCCGTGCAGAGCTCTGCCACAGTCCTTGCCTTGCATTGTAAATTTCAGGCAGAATAAATATTTACCAAATAAGTAAATTATTGATGCTACTCACCTCACAATAATCCACATCCATGTCTCATTTCCTTCAGAGGATAAGGTGCCCACTCCTTTGGCTTATACTTGAAAATCCTTCCCAGTTACTTCCTGGCTCTTATCTCCATGCACATCCATCTGTGGGGAGGATGGTGTCTTTCTTACTATTGTATTCCAAAACACTACAACTCCTTCCGAAATTAACTGATGAATTAGTGACTGGGTAAATTAATCACCTTTTTCAAATATACCCTGTCCTTTATACTTCTCCATATTTTGTACAGCTATTCCCTCCAACTTTTGACTCCTTAACTTCCTTTCTCATGTTTCTAAGTTTTAGTAAAGTTTGGTCACTGTAAAAACTATCTTCCTAGGCAAAGTTAAGATCTCTTCATTACAAATACAGCAATTATCTGACTCCTCCCCTTATTGGTGTGTGCCCTTTTGATGTTATTTAAATGTTAATCATATTCTAAAAGCTTTTCTGTTTTTAAGAACTATAATGTTGAGTGTCTCTTTTTCCAGTTTCTTCCTATTAGTCTTTCTTACTTATCCTCATTAGAAGATACTCACTAGCCCCAAAAGCTACAGTCTCACCTGGGCACGATGATATATAGGGAGCCACTGAAGCTGGAAACTGGCCACATGTGCAAGGCTGGGTTGTGACCCTCCCAAGAACAAGGAATAACAAGGAAAACCACGTGAAGAAGCTGCTTCAACCCAGAACACTTAGACAATCCAAACAGTGGGTTGCTAGGACAACATGGTGCCATGTGACATTAAGATGCAAAAAGGTATAAATAAATGCCCCTCAGTGAGGGGGGGGTGTTTCTTCCCATCAGGAAAAAGAGGTCTCCACGGACCTCAGCTTTCATCTCTTCTTTATTTTTCTCATCCTCCCACCATCTGTCCCCTTGGAAAACACCTGGAGGTGCATGGACCACAGCAGTGATGTGTATCCATAATTTCAGCATTTAGGAAGCTGAGGCAGGAGAATCACAAGCTCAATAGGCCATCCTGGGTTACATAATGAGTTTGGAGCCAGCCATGCTGGGCTACCTAGTAAAACTTTGAAAAAACAAAAAGCAAGCAAACAAACAAAAAAACCACACAAAATTCATACTATTGACAAAAAAAAATTTTTTGTGAGCCAAATTTTGTCTCTGAGAGATACGATATCATTATCTTCCCTTCAAAGTTCAATAAATCAGATAATGTGATCGAAGTGCTTAGGATGGTACATGGCACACAGAAAGCACTGTGTCACCAGTTATTATGATGAATATTATTATTATTATCATTACTTTTAATATTCTAATTAACAGAACCAAGCATGCTTATTAAATGGAAAAGGTAGTCAGTCTGTAGCATTTTAGAGAAGCTTATTTAAAATAAAAATTTTCACTATATTTTAGAGTTCAGAATATTCCAAACAATATCTGGGTCACATTCCATGATATCTGGAAAAATTATTTGATTTCAGAATCTGAGATAAACAAATTTGTGGATAATAAGCAAAAATAGGAACTCTCATTTTGGCTAAGCATATAATATGGTATAAATATTTTTAAAGCAATTTCTCAATATCTCATAAAATTGAAGATAAATATGCCTGCAGTTTAGCAAATCTTTTTGTAGAAATATTCACTGAAATAATTCTTACATCGGTACACAAAAATAAATATAATATTTTATAGTACTACTTATAACAAAATATTACACAGCTATGAAAACCAATAGGTTGTTATAAAACAACTATTATGAATTGATCTCAACATTGTAATATTGATAAATAACAGCAGGTTGCAGATTCCTAATGTATATTTGACATGAAAAATTTAAACATTCAAAGCAACATTACATACTGTTTATTGATACATTCATAAGACAGTAGAAAAAATAAAAACATTTTTTAAAACAAAAGAATGAAAATATACTCTGCAGTGTTATCTATATACAGGATAGCATGATCATAAAAAGAAATATGATATCTGTGATAGGCATCTGTATGTAAATACCTACAGTGTATTAGAAAACATAAATTGTATTTGTCTCACTAGAAATAGAAAACACCTCCATTATACCTGAAAATAAACCCTGGGGTGTGACTCTGGTTTACAGGTGAAGGTGTTTTTGTGTATTCTGAGGAAGGTCTCTATATAGAAGTGATACATCTCTGGGCAAGGTGGTGACCATGCTAAACAAAAGGGAAACGTGGAGAGAAAGCCAAACTCTGGGAGGAGAGATCAGCGTGCCTTTCCTTAGCCTTCTAACTCCTCAGAACCCAAAGACGTCTTTCTTCATCTTTCCTGCCCTAGATCCCTGAGGAGGACAGGAAGAAAAGCAGCAGGGTCTCTTATTCTCAGCAGACCATGCGTGCTGGGTCCTCCAAGTGTTGTCCATCTCTGGTGACAAGTCAAAATTCCTGTCCCATGCAGGGAACAACGAAGTTCCTTTTCCCCGTAAAGGTCTGTTCTTATCCTTGTGTCAAACTACCTGAGGTGCAAAGCAATTTATCCTCTCCCCCACAAGAACTAGCTCCCCTTTTTTGTCTCAATCTTATCACAGATCTCTCAAGCTACCAAGCTTAAAAACTCAAGACCACCTTGGTTGTCATTATCTTTATGACTTTGCAATGTTCTTTTGTACTGAATGACACCATTCCTCTTTCCTGTTTCCTTTTAGTTCCTAGCATCCCTCATTTATTCACGATCACATTCTAGAAATGTTTCCAAAGGGCTCTCCTTGCACTCATGTGCCCTGTGCTCCGAGGTCCTTGTAGGCTGCTCACAGATGCATTTACTAGAGCAGGCAAGGCTTTGACTGTATCGGTCCCTGGGACAGCACACTTTCAAACCCCTGTTGTCTAGAAGCTAGAGCCCAAATTCTTCTGAAGATCCCATGGTGAACTTCATTCAGTATCATCACCCGAAAGCCCTGAGAATGTCTTCCACAGGACACAGTGGCCCTCCTTTCTAGCTACCCGCTGTATAACGACAGTTCATTGAGTTTCTCGCTCTAATTTTCCTGCTTGACGCTCCTCCTATTTCATTATTTCCTAAACTCAGTTCTTCAGGAATCTTGTCATGATGTTTTCATTATCAATTACCATTTAGACTATTTTTTACTTAATAATTTTCTCTGTAAATTAACATTCAATTAGAAGTTCTAAACAGTTTACAAGAATCGATTATATTATGTGTGATGAAATGAACAGCTACTTTGAAGACTGTGCTTTTTTCTTTCTTTCTTTTTTTTTTTTTGTTGTTGTTGTTCTGTTTTTTGTTCCAGGGATTGAACTCACAACCTCACTATTGCCAGGCAGGCACTTATGCCACTGAGCTAAATCTCCAGCCACATGAACAGCTACTTTGAAGAAAAAGAGACATTATGGCATCTATTGCTGATTCTGTATTGTCATGCTGTGAAATCCAGTAATGCTTTTATTCTTTGTTCAGAGTGGCTTTAGTCTGTTTTGTATTATTTAATTTCAATATACATGAAGGCATGGACAGCTATTTTGAAGACAACAAGGAATATTATGGTAGCCATTGTTGATTTTCATATTGTCTGGTTTTGAAGACCTGTAATGCCTTCATTACTCTGTTCTGGTCAGTTTTATACTATTTTGTTTTGTATGAATTCACTGTGTGTGAAGATATAGACAACTATTTAAAAGAAAACAGGAGACATTACGGTAAAAAAAAACCCCACTCAATTTAGCTTAGGTAAGTATTTCAAAGGTTAATTTCTGTCATCATAAATGAAAACACTAACTCTTGCCATAAATAGACAATGACATTTTTAATAGTTACTAAACTAAATACTTTTGCCCACTAACATCTGTTGCTTACTCTGCTGCTATAAAAGAGGTTTAAACAAGTATTAAAAGAATTTTCAAATTATATCAATAATTTATCCTTAAAGGGTTGAATGTACATTGAAAAATATAATAACTCTCCAATTGCCATATCCATGTTATTGCTTCTCTAATCTATATGTTGCTTAAAATCATTTCATGCACACGAAATTTAGAAATTTAGAATAGAGATATTCTCTTCCCCATTTTCTGCTGGTCTCAAGTCTGCACATCGTTCCAGTCCTGGTCAGTCCTGCCACCTCCCACAGTGTCCATAGTTTACTGCGAATGAGTCCTGGGCCAGCACCTTTTCCTTGTTTGGGGAAGTTGGTCCACTGTGCTTTTGAATGACCTATGCCCAAGTTTTCAAGGTTATTTTTTCTGTTTTCCAGTGACAAGGGTTCAGAGGCAGATTTACAGAGGCTTCTTTAAACCCTCTGATCCTGAGCAGCAAACTTCCTAGGGAGTGAGATTTAGGAAGGCGACTCCATGAAGAGCTTGAGGGACTGATGGGTTAGCACTTTCTCCCACCATTTATGAGCACACATTTCCAGGAGTAAAAACGGAGGCCCTCAGTGGTTGTGTATGAATCATTCCTTTAAATTCCAGGCCCATGCCAGTGGGAGAACATTGTAGAATTGCTAGAAGTCCTGGTCAAACAGATAAAAGACCTTTCCTAGAGAAAGCACACCATAGATGACATTCAAAGCAAATGAAAGCTGCCTTGTTTTGAAGGGCGCACTAATGTTCAGTGTTGCTCCTGCTGCTTCCTCCACCTTTGTTTTCAATCTGATGCTGTCCTGCACCTGCCAAGATAGCTGCAGAAAGACCTCACGCTTATCATACGCAAAGCATATCACATACAAAGCTTTGCATGCTTAGCGCCAACTGGTGGCTATTACCCTCAGTCATCACAAAACATCATTGAGTGCTTAGTCTTCATAGGCAGCTGGGCACATGTGTGCTCTCTTGAGAATGGATTTGCTAAACATTCCACAAGCTTATATCTTCTGTCCTCCAACTTAGCTCATGAATTTTAACATGAGATGACTTTTAACAAATCATTTTAACAGTCTTTGTTGTCTCTAAAACACAGGGTAATCATTTTATAGGTTAGTCACAGATAAAGTGAGAAAACTGGCATAGATAATACAATTGCCCTTAGTTTTATAAATGAGCTTTAATTAAACCTCTCATCAAAATTGTAACTAATAATTATGGCTGCATAATTCCTAGATTCTGTACATTGCCAAAAAATCATTTTAAGAGTCACTCTTATGAGTTAAAGATAATCATGGAATTACATAAAGGAGGACATGAAATGATCACCAGTAAGGTCAAGGCAAATGTAAGAATATACATGAAATATATCATCATCACCTAAAAACTATTGTCATGTAAAAATCGAGTACTAACATAAGTGATTCACAATCAATCTAAAATTAATGTAGATTTAGATGTTTTCTCAGGAAACAGAGACTTTGATAAATGGGAGGCATCGGAATTTTGGCTACATATACTTTTAGTATGTAACAAGGTATCAGTATCTTAACCACTTATAAGTGTGATGTCCTCATATTGTTGGGTAGGTTTAATTATTGTCAACAATCTCTGGAATGTTATCATCTTGTAAAACTAAAATCGTCTACCCATAAAATAGTCCTCAGTTCCTTCTCCTCTGTGCCTGGCAACCTACTTTCCATTTCCATTAAATTTTGAGTAATATAGATGCTTCATGTAAGTAAAATCTACAGTATTTGACTCTTTGATCTGTTTTTGAAGCATAACTGAAACATAATTAAAATGCATTTAACCTTCCATCAGTCACTAACCATCTGTTTAGAACAGTGTAGTCTGCTTATTTAACTCTATTAAATCAGTGAGATGGCTTTTACCCATTTTACAGGTGAGGAAAATGAGGCTATACAAAGTGAAACATTCTGCTACAGGTTATGTATGTATAAGCAGTGGGGCCAACCCATCTTTATCTGACAGCAAAACTCAGTCTTTGCAACTCATCTGGGTGTGTTTTGTAATATTTAAAAGTTTCAGAAAATTTCAGCCATCTACCTACATAACCCAACTCCTTTTCTTTCATTTGACTCTTTCACGACACAAGTATTTCTCCTTTTTAGGGAAACTACTTTATTCTAAACCGTATCTCCAGTACTGTTCTAAGCAGTGTCTCACAAACTCACAGAATACCAGTTACCTTCCTTTTTATCCAGGCAGGGTTTGGGAAGGAAGAAGTTACTTGCTCAGTTTTCCTAGAAACTATGACTTTCCAGCATGTAGTACATTTCTGCAGGGAGAGGAATATTAATCTTGAAAAAGCAGCACTTACATGTGTGGAAGTGAGCCCCAGCTTCTTCAGTTCAGTCAGTGTTTTAGTGAATGGAAGTCACTCTACCCAAGCCAAACGTGCCCGTCTTGCTCTGGGCAGCTGGCACCTGCTTCCGGAGCCACCTAAGACTACCAGTGTGATACCAGTGCTGCCCAACCAGAAACCCTGGAAAGCAGGAGAACTACAGTACCCACAATTCAGGCTCCTTACCGGAAATCAAGAGACCAAGGCAATGGCTAAAGTTTCACTCTAGGCAGAAAGTGGAAATTGTTGGAGAAGTAACAGAAAAAAAAAATCAGAAACAGTACATATGGTCCTATTTCCACAAAAGGAAATTAAAGTGGTTTGATGTTTGCCAGTGAGTAAGGAGACTCCCATAGTGCTGGCAGGAACAGAAAAAATCTTCAAGCAAACAAATTCTCTGCAGCTTTGGAACCTGCCTGGCCAGATTCCCTTTCCATGACTCATTCAGAGGTGAGGCTGTGTCACAGGTGACTGAACAGTGCTGAGGCCTGACAGTCTGTTCGGCCTACTCAGCACTGGGGTCATTGCTCAGAGACCCACTGACATAATGGGAACCTTTGGACCCTTTGTCTTCGAAAATACCCTTCAACTAAAACTGCACTTTAAAATCTGTTTTTCTTTTTTTATAAATATGAACAAGAAAGAAGCTTTCTTGAGAAGTTCTTTCACTTTCCATTTCTGAGGTGTATGTTTTCCTTCTACATGCCCCACTACTATTTCCAGTTATTTAGAATTCAGGAAAGAACACTGAGGTGAAAAACTTGTAAATCTTAGAAAAATGAGAGACAATTGTTTTTTTGCAGTATCAGCAAAAGGGAATAAAATGAAGAAAACAGAAAATCAGAACAGCAAAGACATGTGTCTTTCTTATTTGTTCATTCAACCTCTCTCTAAGCCTTTAATTTCTGGTTAGATCCAGCCAGAAAATAGAAAAAAAATAGATTTGGCTTAGACTGGGCTCAAAAACTGATAGCAAGATTCATCTAAAGCAAGTAGATGGCAGAATGGTGATAAAAGAACATTTTCTTGTTGATTTTCTGTGGTCTCTTTCCCTGTGTTCTACAGGTGTCTCGCTGCCTGCCCAAGAGGTCCTTTCTAAAGCTTGGTGCTCAAGACACCTACTTTACCCAGAGTCCTACTAAAGTTTCCCTGAGTCATCCCACAATCCCACCTCATCCTTTCTAGTTCCTTTTGTCACATATCCCTAAACTCCCAACAGGAACCTAATTTTCCTTAATGCTTCCTTCCCAAAAATGTATCTATCTTAGTTTCTGAAGACCCTGCAGACTTGGTGTTCCCTGCTGTTCCCCTAACCCCTAGATTCCTCATTTTTGGTCTTTATATGTGTAGTCTTTTTCTTCCTTTCAGAGAATGAAAAGTCAATCTTCTTCAATAACCTCTCCCCAATCCAACTTCACTGGAATTATTCTTTCCTTCTAATAAATCCCATTATATCATACCTAGTCCTCTCATAACATTTTTTGTATCTTATGTCATTGTTTTATGTAGATTTACCTATATGCATATAGTCTTAGATTTCTATTTCTTTATCTTATTGCCCTCCATTAAGTCAGTAATGTAGATAAATATTTTTCTGATAATCATTGTATGAAATAACTGCAATATATTAACTCTTAATGAATTTTAATGCTTAACACCATCTCTGTATAAGACAGGAGATTTTTATATTGAAGAACTAGCCAAATACCAGGGAGAAATACTGTTATCACAATCCCCTATAGTCCAGTTTCATGTGGCTTCCACAAACTATTTGGACAAAGGCAAGGTACTATATAAAGCACTTTAGCCACTGAGCATTCCTGAAATGAAGGCTCTAATAAATTACAACTCTACTGCATGGTGTGTTCTTGGCCTTCTAGCAGTTTCCTAAGCATTGGCTTCTCTGAAGTCTTCAGTCCCATAACTGCCCCTTTGAGACTGGCCCTCATTTACATCTGTGATTTTTGATCATCAACTCCAGCATTTTACACTCTCTTTCCCTATAATCTAATGTCCTGGCTCTGAAGACTAAACTCTGTTCTTTACATTTTTTAAGTAGTTCGTTCTCACTTGAGAAAATTACTTCCCACCAGTCAACAGTTCGTCTCAGCTTTACTGCTATGGGATTCTCCTGGTCTTCACACGCCCTGCTGTGTCTAGTTGTCCACCACTGAGGAGGAAGTGAGTGAGCTCTTGCTGACTCACAGCAGGAGTTCTCCAGACATCAGACGTAAGAGCTGCCTAGTGAAGATGATTGTCTGACTGGCCACCAAATTTCCTCTAATCACGTCATATGGCAGGTGGTCCCTTCACCTGCCTCTATGAACATATTCTAAGCTATCTGGAGTTGGATCCAAGGCTCACCCTCAACATATTGCTCAGGAGGACGTTGTTAAAAAAATTTCTTCTTATCCCTTCACCCATTCCATGCTTCCTCTCTCACTTCTACTGACTTACACAGATGTCTGAGTGGGTTGATATTTTGTGACTGTGACTCAAAAATATTTTCATTCTTTCTCTGAAATGATGATCACTTGCAGCCACATAGTTTGTTGTACCTAAGGAAAAAAGTGGGATGTAGTCATGTTATTTCCTAACTGACAGAGAAAGAGTACGGAAAGCTTGCCCATTCTATCTCACGGTGTGGGAAGAAGAAAGCCAGAGGTTGAAACAATGTCAAGGGCATTTCCATAGAAACATACTAGGAGGCCCTAGAAAGTGGGAGGTGTCTGTGAACAGCGTGACTTGCAACGTGATATGTTTAGCCCAGCTGGGAGGGCTGGTTGAGGACTACTTAATCTCACATTCTTCAGTGTGGGAATCTGAAGGAGCCAAAAGCCAGGGAACCTTCAGAGATCAAGATTTAGAACAAAGACACTGCACTGCATTTCTGTGACTCAAGACAAATTGTAAAAACTACCCATCAATGGATATTATGCTGTACAGTGCTTCAAAAAGGCTTCTGTTCAGGAAGTAAAACTTGGTTTCTCATAGTAGATAATCAGACAGAATACAAATGGTATCACATGGGCTTCAAGGCCTTATTTTCCCACACCATTTGCTCTCCCTTTGATATCATCGGAAAGAGATACTGCAGGAAGAACAGGAGGAAGAAAACCTCAAAGGTGGTGAATGAAAAAGGAGCCACTCGAAAGAATACTGAAGAAGGGCCGGGGTTTTAGCTCGGTGGCATAAGTGCCTGCTTGGCAAACGTGAGATCATGAGTTCGATCCCCGGTACAAAAAAAAAAAAAAACAACCCAAAATACTGAAGACTACTGATGCCTAAAGAGACTGATATCCACAACTGTAAGTTTAAAATCTACTCCTTCACTCCATCCACACACAACAGGGAAGCTGAAATTCTGGGACTCACCTTGACGGCCCTAGTAGATAAGAAAGGTGCAGAGCACTTAGAATAGCTAATCAGACACAGCTATCTGGGACCTGGAATTAGAGACTCATGACACAAAAAAGCAGGGACAGAGGAGAATTCCATCTCATGGTGAAAAAAGGCAGTTGTGAAACATCGCACAGCGGTGGAAGATGTGACTGTGGCACTGCTGAGCAGCGGGCCCAGAACTCAGCAGTGAGTGTTCATGCAAACTGATTTCTCGGGCTTAACACAAACAGTGAACCTATCTATTCACAGTGTTTGGGCTGCTTCTATGGCTTCTTAAATGATATGCCTGGTTCTCCAATTTTCCCAGCAATTCTGGAACTGGAGTTTGGGGTGTCGCTTTTCGGTTTCAACCAGGCACAATCATTTACTGCTGCTTAAGGATAAAAATTTCGATGTAACTATCTCACCACACTGTCGTATCATCGCCTTGTCTTTCTCACCATATCTAGACTCTGGTGGCTCAAAGACAAGATCTTGTTCACCTCTAAATGACTCAAATCTTCACAGCATTGGACTTAGTACTTACTTATTGATCTAAAGTGAACTTACGAGTAAAATTAAGAAGACTTACTTGAAGTTCTTTCTAACTTAAAATTTCTTTGACCACGTGGAAGCTGTCAAGTTGCTTATTAATGTGTAATTTTTTTCTCCTAATATTATGAGTGGTTCAGAAATTTTACTTTCTCCCTTTCTGCATCTAGGATGCGGTACATCTAGAAATTTCCAACACCCAATTGGAAAATCAAACACACAAAAATGGTTTTAATATGCTCAAGATATTTCTTACTGTTACTTAACAATCAAAATGTGTGTGTGTGTGTGTGTGTGTGCACTTCAGGGATCTATGTTAAATATCACTCATATTTGGCTCCGTACTGCAAATATACCAGAGCGACAGGAAACAGAACATTCCCCATATGCTCAGATTTCTCTCAGCTGGTTGTCTTGGAAAGAGAAAGGCCACACTGCAAGTTTAGAAGAAATTTCCCCTTGGAGTTTTTCTTCATCCTGTTTCATTATTATGGACTTTCAGACCCTGGTTGGCTGTGATTTCTATTTCTGGGTCACCTTGTCCCTGAGTCATGATCACACTGTAACTTTCCAAAACACAGTTAACAGCAGTGAACCTACAAGTTAATTTCAGTGAATAGCTCAAATCATTGTAAAATTTTAAGACCAGAGCTAATTTAGGTCAGATTGATCTTATTTCCCTACATTAAGAAAATGACTCAAGCAGTTCTTACCATTTCATATTTCCTTCATTATGTCTTTCAGATCTTTGCTCAACTGTAAGATGAATCATACATAAATTGACCCCTACCAAGCAGCAGTTTAGAAGTTCATCCCTGTTTATTTTCATCTGTTGCTTTCAGGATAACACAGTGAAATGTGGGCCAACTCTTCACAAGCTCTTATTTCAGTGCTGCCCTTCTGTGTCTAATCAACAACAGGGAGCGATCTCTGCCATGTCCCTGGAACAGCTCTGCATTACTTGTCTTATATTTTTGATCTACAGGGTCTTCTGTTGAGTCTTCTGTATTTTTATAGGTATAATCACTATTTCAGGCAAGATCACTCTTTGGAGAAAGTTTTGTGATGTCTTTATATTGACATCCTTGGAGCTTATATGAGTTTCCAGAGAGTTTCCAAAGTGTATTTTTCTCAGTTAACCCCTGGTGAGATACAAAAGTTTGCATCTCTCAAAGAGGTGATTTGTGCATTCTATTAACAAATGGGTGCATGTGCATGTATCCACTACCTCACTCCCTTTGGAGAGGAAAAGAGTTTACTGTAAAGCCTTTGGCATACTACATTTTTGGCATACATTGGAAGGTCAACTTCCAATTATCTTCTATAAAGTTCACAAATCTAAAAGCCAAAAGAGGATGGCACATGTTTCTAATTTATCTGGCAATATAGTTTAGAAGGTATCTAATATGATGTGGATTCTCAGTGTCCCCCAGAGGTCCATTCAGTAAATGCTTAGTCTCCAGTATGGTATATTGGGAGATATTGGAATCTTTAAGAAGTACACACCTGTGGGAAGTCTTCAGGTCCCTAGGGACATGCCTTTGACTTGAATAGGGGCACTTTGACCTTTTGCTCTTCCTCCTTTTCACTTCCTGGCCAGGAGGGAGGCTTTTGCTCCCCTGGGTGTTTCTGCAATGACATGCTGCCACAAGTTTGAGAGCAATTAGGGTCATCTATCACGAACAAATCTCCAAAGCTGTGAGCCAAAACAGTCCTTTTCTCATTATCAGTTGATTAGCTCAGGTGTTTATTACAGTAGCAGAAGGCAGACTATGATAATATGTTCCACTGTGTGTATATTTCTTGCACGTTTTTAAGTTTTTTACTAGAAGACATGAAACAGTTTCTAAAGAAATAAAGAAAAAAAAGCAGAGTATTTCATAACCTGAAGATACTGTCTCTTATATATTTTCCTAGTGTAAGATAGTAAGCTCTATTCCCCAACCTGAAGTTAAAAGATTCAACTCTATAGAGATGTGGATAAGTTTACTGTACAAGGAACAAAAATCCCAGGCCTCTGTGCAGAAGCAAAGGGGGCATGCCATCAGTGACACATTCGGTGCCTGGCAAAGATTGCCGTTGGGAATGTTGGAGGATAGAGAGATTAGTTGCCTGTGTTCCCACAATTCTCCTAGCATGGAACATTCATTTGTGGCATATTCATATTCAGTTGTTGCTATAAGAACTTAATTTAGTGCTTTACACTATTTGAATTTAGAATCTTTCATTTCTAGAAGATGAGAGGCTGACAGAAATCCCACTGGGCCCAAACCAAGCAACCAGCAAGGCCTCATTCATTGCTAGAGGCTTGGTGGGAGAATCCTTGTTCTGGTCTTTTCCATCTTCCAGAGTCCACCAACATTCCTTGGCTCAGATTCCTTCTTCCATCTTCATAGTCAGTCACAGCAAGTTGGCTCCTGACATCACATTTCTCTGACACTTCCTTTGCTGTCACATCTTTTTCACTGACTACAACAGGAAAACTGCTCTGTTTTAAGGCCCCATGATTACACTGGGCCCATCTGGATAATTCAGATCCTCCCCCTCCTCAAAGTACAGACCGTTAGTCACATCTGCGAAGTTCCTTTTCTTATATCAAGTAACATACCTGTGCTTACCAGGGCTTAGGTAAGAACATCTTGGAGAAGCCACTATTCCAGCTACCATGCTAGTTTCCTGCTCAGGAAACCCTCTATGCAGAATCCCAGATTGTGGTTGGAGCCTGTACACGCTTCTCATTTGAGAGTGAATCTTTTAATTTGTAAACAGCACCAAGAGAAGTATGATTGACGAGGCATAAGGAAGGGCCTTGGGTGTCTTTTAAAATATCACCTGCCCCTGAGTTGCCACCACTTATTTCATTATGAGAGACTTATGATTTAGTTCCATAAGTGGTTTGCTCTCAGGACTAATTAAATTTAATTAGATAAATAAGACCATATTAAACACATCTTAGAGAGGTTCCTATTGAAAGAATTCTTCAATCAAGTAAAAAAGAATCAAGATGTGATATGTATACGTACCTTTACTTCACTATGATTATGTTCATTATCTATTACAAACATACACTAATACAAAACTAAAAACAACAAGAAAACACTTTAGCACGAGCAAGTTTAGGACAAGTGCTAATTGGAGAACGATAAGGGGAGGGTTAAATTGAGGAGGAGGAAACAGGAGGAAGAGATGAGTCTGCCTCCATCAGGGAGACAGGAGTGGTCTCTCTCATTTCCATAGCCTCTTTATCATGAAAGAACCTGACCACAGATGGAATTTTTTATGTCCTATATCTTATGACTTTTCTACCCTTACTAACCAAAGTTGACTGGATTGAAACTTGAAGTCCAAATCAAAGCCAATTGCAAGGTAGACTAGGATTTCTAAATTGCATGCTTGACTAGTTTTGCAGGATGAATCAAATTATCACCATTTTAAAATGAAATAAAATAAATGGAAATAGAATAGAACTAAATGAATGTGGTGGAATGAGTAGGATAGAAAGGATTGGAATTCTTCCAACTACACAAAGCCAGTGTTGTTCCCTGAAGTGTTCATTTCAGTGTGAATGTAAATGTGTGTGCCTGTGTTTTCTCTGTGTGTGTGTTTGTGTGTGTGTGTTACACATACAGAGGAGGAGTGGGGGGAGAGAGAGAGAGACTAACCTAAGAGCTACAACTCATGATATTTTTATAGTGGGCAGTAACCTGCTAACTAAGCATTTCTCTTGTGGCAAAAATATAAAAAATAAAAATCTGCAAATGGCGACGCAGGCACTAGAGCATTGCAAAACCACAATAAATACCTTGACAAGATGGAAAACAGAAACCACAACGAGGCTAAGGTTTGAGTAATAGTCAGAATCCGTGGGAGTAGAGACAGAGCAGCAGGGTGGGGAGCAGGTGATTGGCAGTGGCAGGAGAAACAGCGAGTGAGGCAGAATGAGAGACAAGACTGTCCCAGGTAAGGCAGAGTCACAAGTCAGGAAGTACTACGTAGCCATTTATAAAGGTGTGACATTCAATAAATACTTCCTGTCTGCTTGCTGTGTGCCAGTGTGCCAGGGCCTGTTCTAGGACCTCAGTTTGTTCCAGTAAAGTAAACATAGAAAATCCCATGGCTTTATGAAACCAGCGTTCTGCAGAGTACGTGCTAAGTGTCATCTTCTAAACTACAAATTCTTCCCCATAGTAAAAAGTGGTGGTGACATCCTGTGCTCCTCATTTTTCCCTCTATCCTTTCAACACACCATCATCATTTTCTTTCTTGCAACATGACAAAGTCTAATTAATGTGGTCAAAGCTAATTCTTTGTTTTCTTTGGTTCATTCTATGTCTTCCTTTCATCAGAATCTGTCCTGTCCTTACATCCCACAAGCCTTCTTCTATGTCACGCAAACAACACTTTTCATATCATGATGAAGCAGCCCCTGTACATGTTTGCAGTCTACAGTCTATAATGACTATACTCATTTCAGGGAATTGATACATGTACATGACAAAGCTTAATTGTTTTTTGCTTCCCTTCTGTGCCCTTCTCCTCTGTTTAGTACGGGGTTGTACAGAGAACAATTAGAATCAGGACATGGAGTTTACAATATTATTTCATGATGGTCACCCAGAGTCAACCCCAGAAAGCACAGGAAATCTATCCACAACACTAAAGGAACAGGATATTCAGGCAAGGGCCTGAATCCCATAGCAATGTCCTACGTGAGTCCAGATGAAGACCCATGACAATGCTTCCCACGAGTCCACCTGGAGACCTAGAACCCACTAAAAGGACTCACACCAGTCTGTTTTATGGATCTGTGCTGGGAAGGCCCAAGGTCAGCGGTGGCAGCTAGAAAGTCTATGCCAGCAGGGTGAAGGAGCTGTGCTGGTAGGTCATTTTATGCTGGAGCCGAGAAGTCATACTCACAACAAAGACCAGGGCTGTCCTGAAAAGAACCACAGCCATCCTCAGTGACACAGAGGCCCTGAGCTCCTCCAAAACTAAGCACAGTTGAGTACATGCCAGGAAGCCAGCGTGAGGAGTTCATCCTGGAGATTAAGCAGCACACGTCTTCCCCTCCAGAGCCAGGAATCAATGCTTGATGTAAGGACCAGCGCTTCTCTAGGAGAACTAACAGCTTAAAACAGTAACATGTAGGAGAACCCACATGCCTCAATGCCTCAACACCTAGCTTCTCCTTCTCTACATCTCTATTTGTGCTGGCAACTTTCCTCAGGTGGAACATCTATGCTCAGCACCATGCTGATTAAATTCAACTGGCATTAAGTTGACCACCAGTTTTTAATCCATAACATCCTCCTACCCCTTTTTTTGAGTCGGAGTCTCACTACATGGCTAAGTTGTCCAGCCTAGTTTTGAACCTGAAATCTTCCTGCCTCAGTCTCCCAGAGTGCTGAGATTATAGGCGTGTACCACCACATCTGCTGGGCTATGGCTCATATTTTTACATCCATTGGGTTTTTGTTATTTCAATCTTACTTTCTCTCAGACTCTCAGCAGATTTTAACACTTGTGTCACTGAGAATGATCTAGCTTGTGCTACAGTAAAAAAGAAGCAAACATTCTAAAACCTTAGGCTCACAGCAACGAAGATTTTCTTCCCAATCATTCCCTCCACTCACTGAGGGCTGTAAGACATTCTCATCTTAGCCACTCATGGTTTAGGAACAATTAGACACACAGGCAGTTATCATAAACTTCCCAGAATCAGTACACATCCATTTTTGTCACAGCCAAATGAAATACCTGGTCACACTTACTCACAGTGGTCCAGGGAGGAGATGTTAGCAGGTGCTGTGAGTGGAGAACTGGAAACACTTGAGGACTTGATTGCAATTCCTGAAGTGGGATTCCCGGCCTCCCTTTGGGACTGACCGTTGCCTACCATTTTCCTGCCTCCCCTCTGCCTCTGACGGGTTATTCTGTCCTTGCAGGCTCACTTTGATTATTTTTTCCCTCTCATACTGAGGGTTGGATCTTGGCAGCTCTTTAAATATGAGACAGGCTTTTCCCACGTCACTACGCTGTCTAGGCCATGCATGAATTTGTGGTCTTCCTGTCCCATCCTCTCAGGTGCTGGGATTCAGGGAATGTGCCACCATATCTGGCTTAACTCTTCTTGTACGCAGCTTGCTCTAAAAGCTTGTGCCTTTCCCTGTGAAGTAGCGTCCTCACCTCCACTTGTACTATCTGTCCTCTACTAGTGATTTTAGGTCCACATTAGAGCCCTCAGAGGAAGTCCCAGTTCTGCTTAATCCCATCTTTGGAACTCAATTCAAAAACAGACTCATAATTTTGGCTCCGAACTGCGTCAAGTCTATGTTTCCGATCTCGAGGAGTGGCACCATTGGCCATTACTTTTTTTTAAGAGAAAAAAAATTTCAAGACAGATAATTAGAAGGTAACAATAGTTAATACATTGTGTATTGCTATCTTTAGTTACTCAGAGTACAAGATATCTGCATTACTCAGAGTACAAGATATCTGCGTTTAATTGTCCAAACAATATAAACACAAACCTTTCTTTTCAATGAACTAAGAAAAATTAGTAGTATAACCACCTTAACTATCTATCTATATATATATATATATAATTTCTTTCAGCTTCTCACACTAGGGAGAAAATAGAATGCTTACACAGGTGTGTCACATTTATTTCACTTATGAGTGTGGTCTCTAGTTGCATCCATTTACTTATAAAAGTCTAGTTTGTCCTTTTTATGGCTGAGTAGTACTCTATTGCATAAAATTACCACATCTTTTAAAGTCAAACTCTTAAGATACCTTATTTCATCTGTCTGTTTTGCTCACTCCATCAGCATATCACCAACTCCTGTCAGGTTTATCCCCAAAGAGATTTCACCCTTCATTCCTATTTTCACACACACTGTTGCTAGCCTAGGCCAGACTAACCACTTCCCTTGCCTGCAAAACTGCAGCACTCTAACTGGGTTTTTCCTAACATGTTTTTTTCCTGGTGTTAGAGATTCAACCCAGGGGTCTCATATGTGTTGGACAAGTGTGCTATCATTGAGTTCTACCACCAGTCCTTGTCAATATGATTCTTAATAAGAGACTAACTAATAAAAGGAGAAGCAAAATTTCTCATCTTGTCCTCTTTATATTCCCCAGATGTTCTTTTTTATGATATTTAAAGTAGTTACCAGACACATCTCCAAATATTTATGTGTGGCCATTGCTGAAAAAGAAAAACCTAGCTGGAATATTGTTACAATGATTTCTCCCTTTCTATTTTAGAAAAAAATAGTTATAAATCACAAAGTCAGAGTGCAAGGTCATGAAGCTCTATTACACACGTGTGGGTCTCAGAGCTCATTGGCTTTCTGGGAAGTGAAATTAACTAGTCCTACACACTTTTAGAAAAACTTGAGGTACAGTGTCACAATAAATTGCAAACTAGTATTTTTAGGCAGTCATCCTACAGACTGGTATCATCAGTGAGAATGGAATAATTTATCCCAATTTGGATATATTTTAAATCGTTTCAGTTACTAAGGTTCCTGTGGTGAAATTTCAAATTGTCTTCAACAAATATATGTTTTTTTCTTATTCAAGGATATAATATAACCAGTAAATTTTCCAGTGGTAGAATAAAAACTAGCAGTTTAAATATTTAAGATCAAAGTTAAATATCTAAAACCCATGTGTAATCAGGGTTTTTATAATGAATGTGAGTAAAAGAATTTCAATATATAAGGAAAGACAAATACAGTTAAAGACTAAAACAGAAGGATACTGTTGATATTAAATTATTTGGGTAAGTCATTCTCAACTTTCCTTAGCATTTTAAAGCATTAACTTCATTGTGTTGTTTTCCTTTTTTTTTGAAA
>PVJX010010202.1:0-57968 GCA_004027295.1 Dolichotis patagonum
CTTCTTGTGATAAATGAGCTCTTACCATAGAAGAACAGAGAAAAGCCACTTAAAACATTTTGCGATTCTACTTTCAAGTAAAAGGTAAAGAAAGGGAAAATGGCATAGTTTGTTGAATTGTTCCATAAACTTAACAAGGATTAATCCCTTTCCTCTCTCTTTTATTCCTGGTGTCATCAAACATGTAGAGACTGAGGACGAACCATCAGTTAGTATGGTAAGAATATTATAAGCAAGCTTTTAAAACACAGACAAACATCACATACCAAGTAGTTCATTGCTATCAGTGATATTCATGGGGTGAAAATTAAAATGTGCTAGTATGGGTCCCAGACTCCATCTGTATAAATCCATCATTAACAGATTTGTAGGTCACAATTGTCAACTCAGAAAATACGGACTTATCATTAATGCTTTAAAAAAAAATCAATATTCTGCATAAAGTTCTGGCACTTGAAACCAGGCGATTATACCTCATGGTGAACATGTTAAGTACTAACCATATATTCATGATAGACATAATAATGCTAGTAGTACAAACACTGTACTTCAAATGATGTTAATAACCACCTGCCAGCCCAAGGCCAGTATCTACTTGATGGTATCGCAAAAGCCAAAGGACAACTGATTTGAAATAGGATAAATTTAGGTTAGGTTTAGGATAAATTTATTAAGCCCTAACCTCGTACCATAAAGTAAAAGGTGTGTGCTGAAACACCTGCTTCATTTGGAACACAGAGACACATCCACGTCCACTGCAATCTCTCCCCTCTTCATGGTCACTAGATTCTAGACTGAAATGCCAACTGTATCCTAGCATTAGAGGAAGGAAGGGAGGAAGGGAGGGAGGGGAAGAAAGCCCACTGTACTTCTAGTCAAGTAGCACAAAAGTGTCATGCTATTATTTCACATGCTGAAATGATGGGGAAAAGACCAGTTCTGTCAAGATTTCCTAATGAAAAGGCATGTGCAAAACTTGTTCCTGATTCCTCAAATAAAACAAAGAAATGAAAGACTAACAGAGTGACTTCTCTAGATTTATTAGGGAGTTTGTTACAAATGTTTGACTTGGTTTAACAGGCATGATTTGATGGATTCAAACAAGAAATTAGGAGTTAACACTGCTATTTAGCCTTCTCATCACACATATAGAAATAACACAGCTACGAACGGCAGTGGAGAGACTCTAACTTCAAATGGCTTATCTGGGGTTTTGTATTTAATATATCATTAAATAATGAAAGCACCAATTTGGGAGTTTCTCAAATACGGATTTGAGTTTCAGAATATAACAGCATAATTTGGTAACTTTTTTCTTTATATAAGGCATAACTGGTCATGTGTAGTAAGGTTGAAAACTGCATTTCATCAAAAGCAGAAGACACAAGTATTTAGGTATATATACATTCAAAGTTAAGACTTAATTATAGGGCATGAGATTTATATTCAATCTACATCAATACTTCCAATCATTTCTGGTATTAAGGTGTCTCATTACCTTCTACTTTAAACCAACCACTGCCACGGACTGAACAAGGATTTCTGTGAACAGCCTGCTGTATCTTTAAGATGAACCACAGGACTTTCTCTACAGTGTCAGCCAACACAACTCAAACAAAAATAATTTCTTTCTTCCCTCGTTGTTTCCCCAGTGGTAGCTGTACTCCAGCTGCAAGCACCCTTACCATGTAGTAATATTGAAATGAAGATTCAATTTAGTACAATATTTGGCAGAAAGCAACAATTGAGGCTACTAAAATAATACTTAAGCGGTAAAGGCACGCCTCGAATTGCTTAGATCTTTAAAACAAATCTGAAAAAAAAAAAAACAAACTCCCTATAAAAATTAAGGTCAAAGTTGTTGATCTTTGACTTATAAGGCAACTCTGTATACTAGAAATTTCTTCAATGTCAACAAAGACGTGTGGTATTTCTTCCGATCAATGAGAAGGCATTCAGAATTAAGAACAGAAAGTAATACAGAAGAATTAGGCACATTGTGTTCCAGATAATAGCCAAAGACTTGGAAAACCACACCAAAGAGCTTTAAATCTGAGTTACTTTTCAGAGACTGATGGGAAGAGTAGGTGAAAATTATAAGCACCTTTTTAGTTCTGATCCTTAAATTTCATCTCCCTTTTTATATAATAGTGGTATTTCAATTAAAAAGGATCTGGTTTTCATGATACAGTTAAGACTTCTTTCAAATGGTTTTAAAAACATGTGGGACTAAAGTCTTTGAACCTTACAATTCTACTGAATGTCTAAACAAGCCTGAATAACTTAAATACAAGTAATTAACTGCCTCAAAATATATTCTAGCTTTGAAGAGAATGGTGATTCTGAGACATCATGTGCATCAGAAGAAAACTGCAGATACCCAAATGACAGCGTATCTGGTTAGGGGTGGCATTTCTTGGTCGTAGTCAAAATGGAGAAGCTTGGCTATTTCTGCTTTGTCAGGCAATATTTATTGTTATCACAGACCTTAAATATAACTTACGCCAACAAACCTAAGTGTCCACTTTCTTCAGCCTTCAATGGAGTTAAATGTCTTGGCCATTCAGTAAGTATTTGCTAAATGTACACAAAGTATTTGCTAAATGTAAACAAATGTGTGCATGGGACCAAATGTCCCATGCACACACTCAGAGACAGCATTCATTAGCACTGGGTTATGCTAACCCTGTGAACTTACTGTATTCTTTTGGGAAAAAGCTCTAACTGTAGAACTATTTAAACATGCCTGAATTATATTTGAACATTAGGGTGTTGGGCAGCATGTCAGAAGCGCATGTATACCAAGGCATGAACACACCGGAATTCACATGCCTGACAGGGAAACCTCAAATACGAGAAAAGTTAGGTATACCAAGAACAAATCCCAGTTAGCACACACACAATCCCAGTTAGCACACTGAGAGGCCCAGCTCTCACACCTGACAGAAAGACAGAACAAAAGCCATTTACCTAGAAAGACTGGGTGATCCACAATGCTGACCAATCTTTCAAGTTCCAACAGAACCCCTGAGAACACAGCCAGCCATACAGTAAACAGGCATCACAGTCGTAATCAGAATTTTCAGGAAAAGCAGAAAAGCTGTCAGACTCTGCAAAATGTCACCAGCCTTGTACATCTCTAATCCAATTTTAAGACTACACATAACCTAATAGGCAGTATTTTTAGTACTGTAAACCAGTCACTGCTGAATTCCCTATGATATAATCATGATATAATCATTTCATTCTCAACAAAGCTATTTCATGGGCACGGTTTAAATTTGGTATACACGGAGGGGAGGGCCAATGTAATCATCTTTAGGTGTGAACTGAGAAGATTATTCTTAGAAGCACTCTGAAGACATTTAAAATGCTCAACAGAGTTGGCATTTCATAAACAATAATTATACCAACATGTACATACTGTATGTTTTAGTGACATACTAGGAATGAACAGGAATCTCAAATAATACCTTCCTCAACAGTCTGACATGAAAATACTGCCCTGGGCAAGCTTCAAATAAACAAAAGAATCGCTTAAATGCTACAGTTTGGAGCTGTTGGGGACTGGACAGGGAGCAAAAGAGAGATGCAAAACTGATTTCCTGAGTAAGGAGTGAAATCAGCTAGATAGGACTTAAAAGCAACACACACTGCATTCTGAACTGGTAAGTTTGTTATTGAGTTGCTTGCAGTTGATAGTTGCTATAGTGGCCAAAATATTTCACTTATGGCACATTAAATTACATGATAATCAAACATAAAAAAGGCAAACTGTATTTGATTCATTACTTTTGATCAAAATAATTATCTCTAGTACTTGCTTGTCTTCTGCTCCCTGGTACCATTTGTCAACTTTCACATCAGATCAGAAAACCTTATGTAAACTTTAAAACACTACGAACATTACCTTCAGAAACCACAGAAATTTAAAAAACACAAAGTAAAACAGCAACAACAACGAAAAAACAGCTGTTGTGTATGTAAGCGATTACAAACACATGAAGGCTAAACCTGTGTTTAGTCCTGACGGACTGCCAGGCCTCAGACCACACTTTCTTCCAGCAGCCCTTTCAGAAAAGTCACCCACAAGGCAGGCAGTGAGTATCACTGCCCTGTGTAAGGCAGACTGAAGACCTCTTGTTTCAGAGCTGAGTATTCCCAACCTCACTCCTTCATGTACTTAGGATGCTGTCTACACCTGGCACTAAAGGAGAACTGTTTGAAAAGTGGAAGAATGGAAAGCCTGACATATACCTGGTCTGCGGTTGGCCAGACTACATGTGGACTTGAGTGGAAGCTAAGGGGAAACTGATCAACGCCAACTTGCAGCAGGTACTGGTGATGCGTTATCCAGCAGCTTTCAGCCACAAACCAAAGGCGCAGAAGGACTAAGATTATCTAGAAATAAATCAAGATTTTTCTAATTCTTGTTGTAAACTGCTATTTAAAAAAATAAAACATAAACAGAAAATAATCGAAACCACAAAAAGGTATTAAAACAGACAGTCTTTTGTACATCACTGTAGCATCAGCTGCTTGAGGTTGTCATGAAGAATAGTATCCTTCACATCCCGGAAAACAAGGCGGATGTTCTCCGTGTTGATGGCGGTGGTGAAGTGGTGGTACAAAGGCTTCTGCTGCTGGTCCCGGCGTTTGTTCCGGAAACATTCCACCAGGAATTTTTGGACGTCTCTTAAGCAGTGTGGATCTCCTTCAAATTCTAGAAAATAGTCTTTGATGCTCACAACTTGTACTTTCTCCTCAAGCAAGTCTGTCTTGTTTAAGAAGAGAATTATTGAGACATTGCTGAAAACTCGGTTATTGACAATTGTTTCAAAAATGTTCAGAGATTCTGTAAGGCGATTGGTCAGTCGATCCTCCATAAGCACCTGGTCAAATTCACTTGACGAAACAAGAAAAAGTATTGATGTCACACTGTCGAAGCATTCAAACCAACGTTTCCTTTCTGATCTTTGACCACCTACATCAACCATTTTGAAAGGAACATTTTTAATTTCAAAGTCATACTCATGAATGCCTTTGGTAGGTCTTCTGGCAAGCAGAATATCTTGTTGTGATGGAATGTAATCCTGGAAAAGAAAAAAGTTTTATACTTAGTAACTGAGAAGTAATTAATATGATTTTGAATGTGTTACTAATTGGTCTACTGAATGGATACACAAAATGATCTTTTAAAAAACATTTTCGGATACATTAAAGTATCAAATTCTGTTACTATCATGCTCATTTTAAAAATGTCAAGGCATGCCTGTAATCCCAGCTACTGAGGAGGGCCACGCTACTCAGGAGCCTAAGCAAAGAGGCTAAAAAATTTGAGATTTGCCTAGGACTTTTACCAGGACCTTGTTTCAAAATAAAAAGTAAGAAAGGTGAGGGATGTAGCTCAGTGGCAGAGCACTTGCCTGCCATATACAAGCCCCTAAATTCAATCCCCGGTATCCAAAGGGAAAAAAGAAGGATTGGGGCAGAAATAAAAACACAAAGAAAGAATTGCTCAAAACGAACTGCCAACGACCAGCATCTACTATTTTTTTTTCATTCGCACAATGCTGGTCACATTTGAGGACTAAGGTACCACTCGTCCTCTCTCGCCCACCCCAGTCTTACTTCCCATTATGACCCACGCGTAGATCCAGCCTCAATGACCCCACTGCTCCTCTACTAAAAGCAGGGTGAGCCTCCAATGTGATTCATTAGGGTCACTTTCCATGGCTGCCTCTGGCCATTCCTCTCTAATCCATCCTAAATGCCCCTACACTGTGCCTCCTCCTTGGATAATGAAGGAGCAGGTCCACGCCACCACTGCTGCTGTAGTCAATGTGGGGAAACATTTTCTCAACTATGTGGTGTCTCTGTTCACAAGCTTCATGCCTTTCGTGACTCTGGTCACAGACTGAGTTGGATGGATGAGAACGGAATCAAACTCAATAGTTAGGTTCAGTGTGGATGTTATGAGGAATTTTGGTTGGTTCTCATCCAGTCTGGTCTGCAGAGAGTTGAGCTTGTGAACTGAGGAACCACTCTACAACCAACTAGCCCCATGTACTCTGCAGCCACCAGTTAGGTTTGTTTCTGGGGTTGTCCACGTAGCTATGTTCTAGTTTTCTCATTTGTTGACTCAAGATCTCAGAACTAGCCGCTTAGTCTGCATGTCAACACCCCTGCCTGTGAAACGAACTCGTCACAACTGGCCTATCTGCCCTGGACGGAATGTCCACGCAAAGATCAAGTGGGCTCCTCCTGAACTCTTGAGCAGTGCCCTGTGGGAGCCGGAACAGAGGGTGGCTGCCCACCTAGTGGTTGCCAGCTACACCCTGCTGGCAAATTCCTTATGCAATGTAGCTGGCTCTTCCTTTTCAGGCCAGCACTTTTCTAGTGTTCACATAGCTTTTTGGAAGGAGATGAACAGGAGAAACTTTAATGTTCACCATAAAGGTCAAAATATTTTAAAAATCAAGGCAGGATTTAAAAGTGTTATTATTCACAATGCTGCCTATACTTTATGCTTCACCAAGCAGTGAAGTATGATTTTCAAACTTTATCACAAGTACTCATCTCTTAAAAATGGTGCACTGGTTTAGAAGTAAGAAGAATAAGCAGTTTTTAGTTACTAGAAATCCACAACTATTCACAGCATGACTCTAGAGTTCCAATTAAAGTGTTAACTTTTCCACATTTTAATCTGGCTTCTGTTCACATGCACACCTGTTTCCCTGGTGATCAGAATATGTACACCATTTCTAGCCTGTGATCATAGTTTTCCTTAACATTTTATTGTAACTTTCAACATGTTGATAATGTGATATCTCCTTTTAAAAGATTTTATATATTGCTGGGTGTGGTGATGCATGCCTATAATCTCAGCACTCAGGAGGCTGATGCAGGACTGCCTTGAGTTCAAAACTAGGCGGGGCTACATAGTAAAGCTATGAGTTCACAACTAGGCTGAACTACATAGTAAGACCATGTCTTAAAAACAAAAACAAAAATGCGAGGCTGTCCAATACCTGCTACAAAACAAAAAGAAAAAAATTCAAAAGATTTTACATACCAAAGGTATTAATGTGCTGTAATTAACATTCCCCTATTGGTGGTCATTTAGGTTGTTTCTAACTTTTTACTCTAACAGAAATACTGCAATTAAATTTCTCACACATCTTTCTGTTTCCACTATTTTCTGAGGCAAAAATAATCAGTAATAAGATTATGAAGTCAAAGGTACAGATATTTTAATGACCTTGGACGCTCACAGACTACTTTCCAGAAGGTGGTATCAGTTTATTGTGAATGCCTGTGCCACCTATTTCAAGTGTGCCAGTTCTAACGTATTTGAACAACTTCAGATTTCATAAAAAGTTCTCAGCTAGTATGGTCATACCTATCTGTAATCCCCACATTCAGGAAGCTGAGGCAGGAGGATCACTATGAGTCTGCGGCCAGCCTGGAATACATGACAAGACCTGCTCACCTCCCAGTAGTTCTCTATAACTGTCTTTATTACAAGATAACAATCTAGTTAGAAAATTAAAGTCTCATGTATGAAGCAAAGCATATAAGACAATGTGATCAAGTGCTAAATATTTGGTAGGAGTAGTGTGTCTTGGTTAGGAGTGTGGATCTTACAGCCAGCTTATAGCTGTGTGATCTCAGGCAAGTCATTTGACCTTTCTGTGCTTCAGTTTCCTCCCCTGTGAAATGTAAGATGATACTCAGAAGGCTGCAGGGAACACTGAGTTACATGGCTAACGTGCCTCAGAAGCGTGTTTGTCCAGAGTGAAGCGGGGAGTCAAACGAGGGTGGAATGCCCAGATATACTTCCCTCCAGCCTCTCACTTTTAGGTGATGCCCACCAGTCATTTGCACTTGATAAACTATGCACAATCATTTACCTACCAGAAACTCATTTTCCTCTAATCCCTCTAAGTGCCCTCAGAGTGCTTTTTCTACCTCTTGCCTCACTAACTTAATTTCATGAAGATCCCTCATCACCTTGAACTTGTCCCTGGCAATGCCTACTTTGTATCAAACCCTGTTGCTCCCTTGAATCTTGTTACATGTTCTCTTGATTCCCATACTGCTCCCATTTATCATCTCAGACATGGACTGGTCTTTGCCCCAAACATCTCGTATCACTTGGACTCATCTCTTGGTTACTCCAAACCTCTTCCAAAATAACCCTCTTGCATCACGACTCCGAAACTTAGAATGTGGCTGCTCAGCTGCATCCGACAGACCTCTCCTCACTGGCCTGTTCTCTGGAACCTGCACTGGCTTCTGCACTGCTCGGGCTCACCTCTGGTCTAGCAGTAAGACCTGCACAGAGCTCCACCTCTCATGCCACTGTGTGCACAACAATGCATGTGTGATGGAACAGAAAAAACCCAAGCCACGAGCTTCTACAAGTCTATGTTCACAGAAGTTTGAGCCAAGAACTTCATGTATCTTTCACCAGACAGATGTGCCTCCTAAAACCAAACCCATCCAACTGTCTCCCACCTGAGGGGGCACATCTTACATATCTAATCCAATCTACTCTTCAGACAGGTTAGGTTCACTTACTCTCTGGTGAACTAGTATCTTCATGACTGGTAACATGTAACTGTCTTCTACTTGTTTTTCACATGTTAGCTCAAAATGAAATAGTTAACACTGGGCAATTATCACATGACTACTTTTTCAAGGGCTATTTCACAAAATGTCCCATGACCCTAAGGGCGGGGCTCTCCCAACCAGGCCCATGTTATGAACGAAGAAACTACACTAATTTGGAGACCCCAAGGCCACACAGAGTCAGCCACTGGTAGAGATGGTACAGGAACTCAAGCAGTCTTGCTGTAGAGCCCATGTCCTTGACCCTTGTCCTGGCCCACCTTCCAGACTGGTACAGGGCAGCGGTGGCGAACTATGGCACGCATGCTGCACCAGGCTGCTTACTATCATTGAAAACCCTAAAAGCTTCACACAGAGCCGCCTTCAAAGACTGCAAATGCTCTTCTGCAATGTCCAATTGCACAAAATGGGTGACAAAACACAGTCCACTAAAGTTTATTCTCCCTGCTTTTATGATTACACGCTGACCACGTCGGCCCTTTCTTTTTATTCCGGATGTGCCTTCCACACTGTTTCCAACACAACACTGTAAACTGGCCAGAGTTGGCCTAGAGCGCTCACTCAGAAGCTGTTTGCTGAGTGCCTACTCATGCCAGGCACTGTCACTAGGCTCCAGACTCACTTCCTGGCCCTCATGGAGAGAGGTGGGTAACACCCACTGTAATACCTGCAATGAAGGGTAAAAATGAGGGCTGACAATGAGCATTAAGAGGAAGACCTACTTGAATGGTGTCTTCAGGGATGTCAATCAGAATGATAACTTGAGAAGAACAGGTGAAGTCGATACTGCTTAGACAAGAAATCACTCTAAAAAGCTTAATTCATCTACCAAGGCTTAGCACCTCTAGTTGGCCTATTTCTTTTTCTTTTCTTTTTTAAGATTTACAATCAGATCAGATGGAAAAGAGCTAACAAGCTGGGGATACAGCTCAGTGGCACACTGCCTGCCTGGCAAGCATGAGACCCTGAGTTTGAATCCTGGTTCTGAAAAGAGAGAATAAAGTAGACTTTAAAATGAAGTTTCACTAATGTGGACTGAATGAGAAAAGTACAATAAACTGTGGAGAGCTCAACTTCTGGGGTACACTTGTGTCTAGGAAATAAGCAAAACAACAACGTATCGGCTAAAAGTAAATGCAATTTAGAAAAATGCAGAGACAATGGAAAACTAACCTAAAAGGAAAAAAACAGCACACTGTTTCTCATGTCCTAAATACATCACTATGCCACTTTTCTACTTGGAACAGGTTCATTTTGTGTTTTTCTTAAGTTACATTTTTAGTTTTTACAACCTCAAAGAATCCGTAAGACTATATTAACATTATAACAGGAATTTGAGGAGGCAAATGAAGCTATACTAAACTTAATGCATAACAAATGGCTCTAGGGCAATGTATTCAAAACATTTATGAACAATCCGCACCCAGCGGAGTCCACACAGTGGCCCTTCACACCTGTCGTGGGTCCTGGCACACCAGCACCAGATAGTGTCACTGGCTCTGAAAGTGATACTCTGAGAATACACTGTTGCCTCCACAGGCAAGCCTGTCACACTAAAACTCAACACACTGCACTGGAAAATAGCAACTGCCAAAAGGTTTGAAAATCTATCAACCCACTGTGTTCTTTCAATTTCTGCTTACAAAAGTCCCCCAACAACATCAAAAGATAATAATGTATAATTTCATTTCCAAACATAAATCTTCTTGGTTTTACTTCCATGAAATAGTAGATTGAACAATTCTTCAAGGAAACTCACAGAGGCCTAAATAGTAGGGGAAAAAAAAGAAGTGTCATAACTTTTTTATTTTGGAAAAAAAATTTCAATATTCTTAGCGGCTAATCAACCTAAAATAAAGCAGCACGAGTCAGATTACTGCCACTAAGAAAAATGAACGATCACACTGCCTATTACATATTTCTACATTTCCCAACCAGCTGCCCCAAAATAAAATCATACTCTGACTACCGCTTTTGGTGTAATTGTATAAACATCGAGTTTTAAAACTTACTGGCTCTCCAAGTTTCTCCAAGTTATCCAGGAAATATTTTACAGATTCACCCTAAAAACAAGAAGAAAACAGTTGTAAGGGTTAGAAATGGATGATACATTGCACTGTCTGCTTGTACACTTACACCAAACATGGCTGAGTTAGTCATCAATTCAGACTGAACTGTGGACTCTTCTCAAAAATGTATAGAAGTATAACTGTGAGAAACAGGTAACTTTACAAACGCTTTCTATACAAGACACCAAAAGTGATTATCTATTTGGATGAGATTACACACATGCTTCTGGACACAACTCCCTATCAAAAGGGAATATGTAATTAAAATACGAAAACTGCTTTTGAGATAACATAAATGTGAGACCATTTCTGCCTACATTTTGTAACTACAGCAATAATAGATCTCTTCAGGAAAAATGTCAGGACCAATCAGACACGAGGAGAGAACACACCTCTCTCAGGAATAAGCATGTGCCTGCATGGACACAGCGCTCCAGGAGACTGGGTGCCCTGCAGGTTTCCCATCTCCAAACGCTCCTCTTCTGTGTGGCTGTGCTTTCAGAACCCAGATTTCTATTAGAACTACAAGCTATTTCAAACGGATGAATCGTATGACAATAAAGTCCTGTGGCCAGAGGACCTAAGAAGAGAGGAACCTGTTACAGGAGAGAAGGGCTCTGGGTCTGTCTCCCATTGCTCAGTCCCCGCATGTCCACTTTCCCACTGGGTCCTGCTGCTGCTGCAGGAGAACCACCTAAATCCAGTCCTCGCTAGACTGCAGATTCTCAGTGGCGCGGGGCTGAGGCTCCAGTTCCTGTAACCCAGGGGCTGCCCAGGACCACACTGCATCATAAGACCCCACAGAAGCAGTTCTCAGACATTCTGGACCTAAGGGACCTTCATGTGCTGTAACATTCTTGGGGATTCCAAAATGCTGTTGTTTATATGGGTTATGGCTATCAATATTCACCAGACTATAAAGTAAAACTGACAAATTTTAACATACACTAGTTAGTAAATAATTAGCCCATGACACGTTAACACATCTTGGTATGGCTTAATACATGACAGCAGGACTCTGCATCTGAACTGCTACAATAGGTTAATTTGCTTGAAACAAATGAAACTTTGGCCTCACAAAAATGTCAATGGAGAAGATTAACTGTAAATATTCTTTGTTATTACAATAAAATTACAACAGTGGTAGTTTCTTAAAAGTTAGTTCTCTATCGAACTGGAAGCCCTGCATGGTAACTTCCTACTGTTACAATTCAGTGGTGCATCCTGCACTCTGACTGGATCTTTTACCTATAATTCTGTAACATCAAACACTGGTTGTTTAGATTACAGTAGGTCACTAAGTTATGCAGATCTTAACAATGTTGGTATGTTTCATTACACAGTATTTTAAAAATCATGTTTGTTAATATCAGCTCAATCTTATCACAGGTCTTTGGGACACTTCCAAGCTCACAGTGGCAGACAGATACAAATTTTCCTAAACTGAATTTTCACCTGCAGTCATTGGCAACAAAACTCTCAGTTACTGTCACAGGTTAACAAAAACTCTTGGGTTATTTTCCTTGAAATAACAGGTTAATGTCTTTCATTTTATGAAAAATGTCCATCAAATGCTCAAATCTGAATGTCAGTCATCCTTTCAGGAAAAACGGTGCTCCATGAAAAATGTAGCCAATGCACCTCTCAAAGGACACAGTCGGCCTTGTCCTATGCTGGAGACCAATGGTGGCCAACTTACGGTATGGGTGTGTTATTTTTCTTTTAAGACAAGGATGCTAACGTATGAGCTCTTTTATCTGAACTAAAATCTCGGTGTTGAGGTTTAAGTGCAGTGCTGGCACTGAGATAAATAAATGGGCTCTGGGCTGCAGTTTGGGCCCTTGTCTCTAACAGGCTCGCTAGTACTACTGGAGACCATCATCTTTCCTCCAGAGTGGTCTCATTGGACCTCCCAGTTCAGCACAGAGAATACTGGATAGATAATTACTGAGGGGAGGGGACTTAATACAATTAACGACTTTGCTGTTCCAGCAAGGGTAGTCTTAAGAGAAACTGGACTGGCGTGCAGGGTGAGTGGACGAGGTCGGTCGGGACTCTTTCTGGGTCTTAACTGATGCAGCAGCAAAGAACACGTTCAGTATATAGCTGAAACCAGTATGCTAAACTGTGTGCCAAGGTGCTGGCGGCCTGGCTACGGGGCCATGATTTCATCCCTGTCTGTTCTATACCATTAGTGCAAGCGTCAACACAGTGCAAAACTAAAATAGCATCCGGTGTCTTCCTGAAATGTTTCCAAAGCAAAGACCCCACAGAGGGATCCTTAGGAGTCTGTGGGCCACATGTTGAGAAAGGTTACTTTAAAATATAGAGCTCAGCGGTGTAAGTGCTTGCCTGGCAAGCATGAGGTCATGAGTTCGATCCCCGGTAACGCAAAAAAAAGAATAACACATAGGTTAGCCAGGCGTGGTGGTGAGTTCACGGCCAGCCTGGGCTACAAAGTCAGCTCAAAACCAGCCTGAATCGCACAGTGAGACCCTGGCTCAAAAAAAAAAAAAAAAAAAGGTACTATGTATCTGAAGGTGTACCTTATAGCACTGAAGGAAAACGTGTATGCATGTATAATAGGATGGAGAATGTCTGATTTCCAAAGGATTATAAGTAGTGGTCACTGATAGTACTTTTTTCTGGACCTGAGAACACTCATACAGTATTTATAGCACCTGAAACATGACTGTTCAGAGAAAAGAAAAATAAAATTTTTAATAATTCATTTTGTATTAACAGATTATCTGGTCAAACACAAACAAATAAATGAATATTTTGCATTTTATCACCCATCTTAATGAAAAAAACATTATTTTCATGTTATAATCAATAACAACATGGCCCAAGGGGAATCTGGTCTTCATCTTTAAATAATAAAATACTATTAATTATGGGCTTGACTGTACAACTCTAGTAACTATTAATTCTGTCACTCAGAGACAAACACCGCTAACATTTGAAGATATTTCCTTCTAATTATTTTATATTTAACAGTTGAAGTCACAGACAACTGTGTACCCTAATTTTTCACTTATGTAAATATAAATAAATTTTAGTAGCTGTAAATACCCACTAGAAAAGTCAAAAACCCCACTAATCTAATGTCATGCTGACCAGTTTGGGTACACAGCTCTGTGTACCTCTTGGGTTATGTTCACAGCAATCTCGGATGAGTGACTACGACGGCGCTGGCTACGCACTACCACACGGGCTCTCGGGTTCTTCTTAGCCATTCGGGGGAAACAGTGAGTTTATTCTTCGACAGTAGATATAGACGAAGATAAACTAAACCAAAATCATACCAGAAGTGTTCTGCAGACTCTTCTATAACTAACTGAAGTACAGACATGGAGAAGCTGTGATGCTTAGCATTTAGGGATCCCAGGGTAAGAAAGCTCGGCTTAAAAGAGAAAACAGGCCCCACAACCGAAGCAAAAAAGTCTAACTAGTCAAAAACGTATGTCCATTGGTATTGTTTATCTTAACTGACTGCTGGATAAATGAAAGGAGAGTAAATTTCATATGAACACATTAGTATCTGAAGCGGCAACAGTCTTCTCTCTTCTTGTTTTTGAGACAAGGACCTGCTATGCAGTTGGGGCTAGCACTGAACTCACAGCTGGCCTTAGCCTGTACAGTGCTGGGATAACAGGCATGCACCATCATGCCCAGCTTTCCCCCTTTTTAAAAGCAAATGCTTACACCTAGTCATTGTGAAGGTGCAGAGAACTGGTGCACCCATTTTGGTGACCCTCCAAATTACACAAACTTCTACAAAGATTAGAGTAGCAGCCTCTGTAAGATGCTTCATAACCTTTGGTACATTCTAAGGAACTTGGCATAAACAAAGTGATCTGTACAAAAGGATATTTACTTAGTGCTACTTGTAACCATAAAATCTGAAGGTGTATTTTTCCACTTAACATTTGGGTACTAACAATACATTCTGGTATACTAACATCATAAAATGTAGTAAAAATCAATTATCTTGCTGCAGTGGTCTAAATCATCAAGTAATTATATTCGTACATATGAAATATTTATACCATTAAGACAAGGTCTACAACCCTGATCACCAAGTCTTGCTTTTTGTTTTATAAGCATGGCACAACACTTACCTGGCAGGAAAACCTCCCTTGAAATGATGTTAGGTTCCTCATAATTTTTATTTATTATATACAGCAAAACTATTCCATTGTTTTACAGCACAAAAACAATGGCTATTCCACAAGAAAGGCATGCATGTATGGTGATACCTTTCTGACCAAAAAAAGTTCTGTAACACATCGGGACTCAGGATTTGAGACTATGGACTAAATTTAAGAATTATATTTGATTTTATTTAAAATACGGGCAAAAGACATGTGATTCAGTGATGTTTGCACTGTATTAAAGTGAAATGGGTGTCAAGGATGTCAAACTCACACCCATTTTTAGTAAGAAATCTTCTACAATGGGGCATCTTTGGACTCCCTGTTTTTAAAACCTTCTGAATATGACTTGGAGCTGGCAGAGTAGGCTGTGGCGTGAACTTCAGCACAACCATCAACACTGCTGCTCAAGAAATGACAATTTATGCTCATTCCAAGTTTTAAGTGCTACTCTTTTCTCTTCTCCCAATAAAAAGACCATTAACTTAAAGGGGTGGGGGTGGGTAACTGTGGGCAATATTCTTTTTAAAAAAAGAACAGCAAGAATTTAGAAATTTATAAACAAAAATCAAGCAGTACTACAGAAAAATGGATTACAGAAAAACTATTAAACCAGCTTCTACAGAAGTTACATCAGTATAACTTATGAAGTGTGTGCATTCAAGACTACGAAAATTATTTATAGTTGTTACATTTGAATGTATGGACTATTTTTAAGATTTTGAGTTCTAAATGAATCAGTTCTGCCAAGTGACTACATTTTGCCATCTTTTCCACCACTCAGCCCCCCCTTATCTATTCAAGGAGTATGCACATTTTAAAATATTGTTCCTATGAAAAAACGTGTTTGTGTTGAAACTCCCTAATCAAAAACGACACACTTACTACCTCATCTCACAGGTACTACAGAGTCTTCCATTAGTATAAAGAGAGAACAGGAGACATAAAAATGGGTTAGCCTTTGCTGGGCGTGGGTAATCTGTATGCCTCTGATCCTCAAGGAAGGCGAGGCAGGGAACTTATGAAAACCTCAGACTCTGCTGGGCTATACAGTGAGTTCGAAGCCAGCCTGAACTACACAGGAAGATCCTGCCTCAAAAACACAATACAAAAGGAGGGAGGATTTTAAAATTTTTAATGTGAACACTGAACTAAACCCTCAATATTCTTAAGGAAAATAAAGGTTTAAATTTAGATATTTCTATAATTTATCATAAACATCCAGATTAAATCAAATAAACAGGTTCTTCTTTACCCCACAAAGAATGGTCATCATCAAGAAATCAAATAATAACAAAAGCTGGGAAGGCTGTCGGGGAAAACAGAACCCTTCTATACTCTTAATAATGTCAACTAGTACAACCACTATAGAAATCAGTATGGAGATTCCTCAAAAAACTAAAACTACATGTTTCACTTGTCCCAGCCATTCCTCTTCTAGGCATCTTCCTGAAAGAGTTAAAGAATAGTACAGTGATACATGCATACCCATGTTTATTGCTGCACAATTCATAACAACTAAATTGTGGAAGCAACCTATATATCCATCAACAGATAAATGGATAAAGAAAATGCTGTATTTGCATATAATTAAGTATTACTCTGCCATAAACTACAGTTGTCTGTAGGAAAACGGATGCACCTTGAGATACTTTTAAGTGAAATAAATAAGACACACAAGCTTATATGAGAAACCCAAATTATAAATTATAAATCAAGAGCAAAATAAAAGTAGGGAGACAGATCTTTCTCAAATGGGAAGGGGATCAACAGAAAAAGGGGAAAGGAAGGGAAAGGGGATGAAAAAATTAAGATAACTATGTACACGGACCAACTCCACACAAGGAGTGTAAACACATGTATTAACAACAAATTAAAAAAAGTTCTATTAAACTGCTCAAAAACTAATGACTTAAAACACAATGTCTCCATTCAGGAGGTCCCCGAGTTTCCAATCATTGCCTCCTGTTTGTGCTTCAGGGTCCCCATGCAAATTTTAAATCAGTTCAGTGCCTGGCATCTGGTGGCCTGTCCACCTCCCTTTCAGGAGTATTTGGTGGATAAAGAATGATTTGCAGGGAGACAGTTACCCCTGATTATTTTTTCTTATAATTTTGAACGAAGTGAACAAGACTTTAGATTTTCTGACACTGCTATTAAGCAAAAGATGGGAATTTCAGACTTTCTCTAACACTAGGTAATCTGGCCAAGTCTCTAAACTTCTCCAGGCTTCAATTTGCCCAACAGTAAAATAAAGAAAACATTCAGTAGTTTAATCACTCCAGCGCTGCCCAAAGTAAGAACTTCAGTTTGTGTAACTGATTCGAAGTTCTCCTTTCCTTACATGTCAGGGGTCTATTAATCTGAAATCCTCTTTTGTTGTAACTCATTATTCCAATGGTCTCTGCTAACACATAGCAAAGTAAAGATTTCACAGATGAGGTAAGGGTTTACAATTCACATTTTGTTGGTTCTAAATTGTTAAAGCTTTTCCTAGTCTACTTTGTGTTACTTAAGGGACTGTTTCATGAAATTTCAAAGAAATTGCATTTTATAGCTGAGTTTCTAAAATGTAAGATACTTTATGTCACCTCTCCTTTTTCTTTTTTTTTCTCTCTGTTCAGAACACTAAGAAAACTTTCTAGGTTATTGTAATAAGCCTGAAAAGTATAAAGTGGCACGGGACTGTGGAAAAGCCTTGCAGTATTTGCTAGTCATTTAAATTCCATCTAAACAATGGCACAGTACCCAGCAAACCTGGTTCTAGCAACAAGGCAGGCTCTGTTGTTCATGAAATAATGAATACTGGTACTTTCCAGTTATTCCTTTGACTTTTAAAACTCTGTGAGCCAGGAGGCTGAGGTGGAAGGATTGAATGCTGAAAGTCTGAGGCCAGCTTAGCCTACACAGTGAGTTCAAGGGCTGGCTGAACTGCATGGCAACTCCCTGTCTAAAATTAAATAAATCAGTCTAGGAAGGTCTGTGATGTACATTTCATATTGGTTTTATAAAGTTACATCTAAACTGGGAATGGCCTCAGTGTTGTCTATCATGGCTGAGAATCATTTGTTATAAACATTCTTTCTTTGCTTATAACAACAAAATGAGTCAGGAGCCCTAAATTTTAAGTTAGAATAAGAGCTGAGAAAACAAATTGTTAAATTCAGTCATTAAAAAAACAGCAGTTTTCTTGCCCAGCTACTGAATAAGTGGCAGACACGTTCAAAGGTTCCTTCTGCACAGTTGAAAGGGTCAGATTTAGAATGCACTACTTTAAAGGAATATGGAATTTGGGGTGGATAGCCAGGGTACAATGAGACAGTTACACCGTGACCTTAAAAAATGTTTTAAATGCCACACACTGCCATACCGTGACATTAAAAAAAAAAAGTTAGCAACAGAGGAAACAAAAAACAGAAAAAACAGGGTTTTCTCGTGCTTTTAAGGTGCAATGGGATATAATTTTGGTATCAAGTTAGTTGGTAAAGCACTATGAGTCTTAGGCAACGACATTAAGCTAAAGGAATACACAGACACACAGACACACACACACACACACACACACACTTACAGACTAAGCATCTCATAAAAACACAAGAAGTTACAAAAAAAAGTCACAAAATTTAAAACACAACAGATTATCATAGCAGAATTTCTTCATAAAAATAAAGAATTCAGATAACTGCAACCAGTCTCCAAGTGGTTAATTTGCTAGTCAAGACAGGAATGACATTACTGCTAGCAAATTAATAAACTCATGCTCAATTTGAGCAGCCAAAGAAGTACATCCAGAGAAAGAAGACTGTAAGCCAAAAGGTTCATAGTGCTCAAAGGTGCTCAAAGTTGAAGACATCAAGAACAACCATCGACCATCTCAATTAAAAAGCAAGATTTTGGTGGTTTCCCTTGACTCCTAAGTTTATTACCAACAGTGCTGCTCAGTTGTTTTTTATCCAAAGACCCAAAGCCAAGTTTGAAGTGCCCGAAGACTCATGAGTGGTCAGCACGGAAAAAATACTCGTGAAAGTGTTTCCAAACAAGCTGAGAAAACCTTAATGAATCAGTGGAATCTGGGCTGGAACGCTGTAGGGCAGCGGTGGTGAGCAATGGCACAAGCGCCACAGTAAGGCCCTTTGTAACACTGAAGGCTCCAAAGGTCCCTCATCACTGCTCTAGGGTTTTGCAGCTGATGGGATAAAATGAAAATGTGTGGAGCAGAAAAGGACTCATCCGGACAAATACACAAAGCTTGTGGAAAGGGTTATTCACTGCATTATTCACGAAGAGGTACTCTGTGGAAAATAACGAGTCTATCATGTTACAGAACCAGAAGTGCTAACGAAGAATTTAACTTGCTCTTCTGAATTTGACCATGCCAGTTTCTCGAGTTTTTGTCAAAAAAATGAATAGTCTGACTTGCTCTGTCACAGTTCAATGGCTTAGGACAGATAAAAGTTTTGCTGAAATTTTTTGAGCACAGAGATGAAACTGATTTTTTCCCCCTGAACACCACCACCCTTAACTATCATCAAACACTGATTTTGGAAATTAGCTTTGGGAAAGAGTTGATTTTATTTCTGAAGGAATTCAACTCAGAACTGTAAGGCAAACAGCCTTCTGGTTGAAGCATATACCCTAATAAAGTCAACAGCTAGTGCTGCTTGAATGTCAAGCAACAGCAAATTATTTACACTTTCTTTGCTGTCAAAAATTAAGACAAGAAGCAGGACGAGTCAGGAGGGTGAGTCAGGAGGACTCTGAGTGCAAGGCCAGCCTGGACTACACAGTGAGTACAAGGCCCCCCTGACTATATGGCAAGAGCCCACTGGAAAGAACAAAAACAGTGAGGGTGAGAGTGCCACATACACATTTACCAGGGACCATACTCCAAACTCCAAATGCAGTTCCAGCGGCACTTTTTAGATCTCAAAGTAAGTGCAAAGGACATCTTATTTCAAAAGCCACTCACCTATGGAAATAGTACCTTCAACCTTTAACTTGAAATGATTAATCCACAATGACATGCAGAGAGGCAAATACTGAGAAGAATCTAACAGAATTCTACAAACGCAATCTGGGCCACAGCTATGCTTAATTAAAGGCATATGCTCATTTGGCAGTCCCTGTGTATAAAGGCACTTTCTTTCACTTTTTCTTTCTTCGTTTTTCTTTTTGTTAGTGATGGTAATAGAACCAAGGACCTGAAGCATGCTATACAAGCATTGTAGTCTTGAGCTATAACTCTAACTCTAGTCCAGAGAAATTTTTTTGGATAAACATATAGTCTCATTACAATCAGCACTAACGGACAAACTTTTTTTTTAAGAGACAAGTTTACCTATACAGCCCAGTGTGGCCTCAAACACAAGATCCTCCTGCCTCTGCCTCCCAAGTGCTAGGATTCTAGGTATGTGCCAATACACCTACATAAGAGCAAATGTGTAGGTGATTAGGAAGATAAGGAAGCACAAAGCATTGAAACTGAGAAACACAATGCACTCCTCCAAAAAAGAATCCACTCTTCTCCTCAGTAAGACCTGCATTACCAAAACCTACACATTTTTTACTATTATGAGTTTTATCAATTAAAAAAAGCTGGAAATCCATGTTCCCTCTTGATATATAAATACTATAACAATGTTTTTCATTTTGACCCTCAGCACGTGAAACCTAAGATACACTATCTGGCCCTTTAGTAGAAATGGTTTTTCTGACTGCTATTTCAGACTAATGTTCAGTTGCTTGCTTGCTTGCTTGCTCTCCTTCCTTCCTTCCTTCCTTCCTCCCTCCCTCCCTCCCCCATCCCCAGATGGGTTTTTCCTATGTTACCCAGGCAGGCCTCAGCTCCTGAGCACAAGCAATTCTCCTGTCTTAGCCTCCCAAGTACCTGGGATTCTAGACATGTGCTATCATGCCTGGCCTAGACTGGTGATTTTTATTCCTGGCAGTTCACTGGGAATAAAAATACAGATTCCCTGCTCTACCACAAATCATGTCATGATCTTAGCAAACTCCAAGAAAAGCGATGATTCCAAAGCATTTTACTCAACATTTGGATTTTAACTGGATGACATGGTGCACGTCTGTAGTACCTGCTATCCAGGAGGCTGAGGCAGTGGGTCCAGAAGATACAGACCAGACCCAGCAAACCCCAAAAATATGAGAGCTGAAAAACCAATCAGTGGTGGAGCACATGCCTAGCACGTGTGAGGTCCAGGACTCCACATAACAACAACAAAAGATTTTATATTAATTTCATCTGTAGGGGCGGATTATACAGCAAATTAACTTTTCTAAAGCTTTGAAAAAAATGCTGAGATAGTAACAAACTAGATTTAAAAAATTTACTTTTATATATTTTTCATAATTTAACCAAGTCTCACAAAAACAACCTTTGCTAGGTTGGGAATAAATAATAAAATTCAGTCAACATATAGTTTTCTGTTTTGAAAAAACTGATTTGGCATTTCAGATAAGCTTCACACTCTTGAAGCTTATCTTCAAATACCTACCACAGTCCACAGCCTTTAACTAATTCTGAGATTTTATGGTTAAAAGTTAATACACTTGATACTCCAGATGTAAAAATGTTAAGACGCCAAAGCACAAATGAGAACAGTTATGAGACTGCCAATTGTATCTTAGCAACAGGACCCCCGAGGTACCTGAAACCTGAATTAAACTTACAAAATTAATTTGCTTCCGTAATAGTCACTTTCAAGTTGCCCAGGAAGATGAAAAGGACACAGCCCAATTCCTGCCTACCCACCCCACCCTGTTGTTCTGCTCTGCACCTCTGAGTTCCAGTGTGTACCCTGCCAGCCACCCGCACGTTCAGAGCTATGGTGCTGTGTGGTCTCCAGAACCCAGGCTCCTCTCTGGGCGACAGCTTCCTGAAGGAGAAACAACACAGATTTTGTTTTTTATACATGAAGCAGGGTTACTGACAGGTCTAACACTGCGAAGCTACTCTGACTGAGAAATGTTAGAGCTATTGGGCACACTGGATGATCTTTGACATAATTCAGTTGTGATGTCCCACCGAAAAGGATTAAGAACTACCTAAAATGAGAGAAAGATGAAAGTCTCAATTATGAGTCTAAATGAATTAGACAGCATTTCATGGCTGGCTTCTCTAGAGAGTTCCAAGTGATCACACCAACGGTATCTCCTTTTCTCTATAAAACCAGTCCCAATTAAAAGGAGTCTCCCTCTGCTTCTTCAAAATGCTGTGTCCATTCCTGCCACCTCCACTGTCCACTCACGACTTCCTCCACCTTATCCAAAGACCTGACTCCTGTACAGGGAGCAAGAATGAGACTGCAAGTTGGAAGTGTTCAGAGAACTAACCTTGTTCTCCATTTCACAGATGAAAAGCTTGACGGTCAGCCAAGGTAGGTGGCTTAGCCAACAAAATTATTTTTGTGGTAGAAATGGAAAGAAAATTATTGTAGTGGCAATAACTGCAATTGTTTGATTCTTCAATAAGAAGTTTTTCACGTATGTTGATTTTTGGTCTAGTTTTCTTCCCGACTTTACCATGATTTCTTCCCTATCTCCACTGCAACTTTCTGACTATCAGTAACAACTCAGTATCTTTTGCACCGGTGGTTTATACCACCTCACAGCACTTTATTTTTACATGTGATATACAAATACTACTAAAAAATCTAGACTCACAAGTCCTTTTGCTATATCTCTTGGTATCCCAGAGCGGGAATATTTCCTTAGACAGAGGAATAGTTAAATAACCATCTGTTGAATTTTCTGTATTGTGCCTTCCCCTCTATGACATCCTGTTTCCGTCTTATTATTATTACTGCTAATGTCAGGCATTATAAGCATAATACATTGAACAGAAAAGTTTTAGAGTAACTGTCACTAAACCCATTTGTTTGTTTGTTTATTGACACAGGCTTTCCTTATGCAGTCCAGGCTGGTCTTGGACTTGCTATGTAGCCCAGGCTGGCCTTAAACTCATGGCAATCCTCCTGCCTCAGCCTCCCAGGTGCTGGGATTACAGGTGTGTGCCACCATAGCTGGCCCCATTTGTTTATAAAGATGTAAACAGTAACAGTAGAAAATCAACAAATGAACTTGCATATACATGGCTAAGTTTTTCCACGGCACTAAATGCACTACTTTTCCATATCTGAATACTATGAAAAGCACTACAGGCAGTGGTGAGAGGAAAACCCTATGTTCTAAGTAATCACTAAATATTAGTGCCCATCAAAAAGATACCCCATCAAAGCAATAAAGTATCACAGCAGCTCAAAGAGCACTATTCAGTTAGAATTTGGAAGGGCAGAGATGATTAAATCTTTAGGACTGCTTTTTTCCCTGAACAGATTTAGATTATTTCAGAATACTTGTAAAGTTCATGAGATTCAAATTCCAAGTAATGACCCAGAAGAGTGGGGCCTGCGTCAGGACTAGATCTGCAGAGATGATAAAGACCCACAGAATTTGAACGGATTTTTGTCATAGGCAATATATATCCTAATTATTAATACATGGAAATTTGACAAATGTTAAATTCCAACAATGAGAACTTTAGGGAATACATATAACAAATACAAATAATTTACTTAATTATTTTAGATTATGATTAAAGTCAGAAACAAGCTGTTCAAAAATTTCTAGCATCCCCCAAAATAATCTTTTGTTTAAAAGACAATGTCATCATTCAAGAAATATTAAAATTAAAAGAAAATCTGTATTACCAACATAATAGGGTAGTGAAAAATTTTCTTTCAAATCTAAGTATACAAGTGATTTTTTTTTGTACCAGGAATCGAACTCAGGACCTTGTACTTGACAGGCAGGTGCTTGCGCCACTGAGCAATATATATGCATTTTGAAAATGATAGTATCACTCAAAGATAATACCCAGTTTCTCTCTAAACAGAACCATCAACTAGCCAAGTGCTATAAAGAGAACACTTCCTGAAGTACTAAGCTACTACAGAAGAAACATTTCTGTACTAAAACCGTCGTGTTCCATAGTTTAAAGGATTTATAAGCTTTCCATTAACATTTACGTCTTCCATTTGCAAGCCTGAAATATTTGGCAAAAGGAATTAAGAGCTAGGAAGGAAAACAAGCAATCTAAACTCATCCTTTAAACTGCATACTACTGTGAAATACTACTAATTCTGTAAGGTTTTTGTAGACTTACAACGCCTTTAATTTTCATCTATCTTAAAATCCCCAAATTCAAGACAAAATGGTTTCTGAATATTAGGATTCTTTAAGTATATGCTTGAGGAAAATCTACTCAATAGGAAACTTATTATATGCCTTTAAATGAGACCCACAAGTAAGTTTTATTAATGATTCAGATCTGTACCAGTCATAGTTTCAATCCTAAAAACTATGTAAATCCCAAACATCTTTGTAAAGTCTCATCTAAATAAGGAGACTTTAGGGTAAATCTCTATCAGTACATTCTGGGTGATATTAAGTCTTTCCACCTAGCATGTAGTTACAGTTTTCAGCAAGAAATAAACACCAAATATAAAGTACAAAATAGAAACATCTATCCTTAAAGTTATTCAATGAATCAAGACTTTATACATTTTTACCTAAAAATGTAGCTAAAACAGAAACAGAAGGTAATATTTCTTATCAAATTCTTAATTTTCCACCCTATCTTAATTTTGTTATTGTTTTTCCACACTCAGATGAACATATGAAATATATCATGATACTGTTCTACCCACACTATTTACCTAAAATCTAAGATTCTAACCCTAACTTACAATCTCCAAAAGACAGTAAATACAAAATTAGCCTTGATTGTATTTTAAGAATCTGTTCATCACTTGGGGAAAACGATAGTGAGGTTAAAAAAAATCTTAAGTCTAACACAAATATTTCAAACAAACCAGACCTTTATAATGGATTTCTTATCCTGTCTCCCTCATTTCAAAATACACTATGATAAAAGCCTGCTTGAGAAGTCTCCGCGGGCTAGTGGTCAGCTTTACAGAGGAAACCTCATAAACTCTCACAGCTCTAAGGGCGCGGCAGAGACCAGTTTCGCTTCTTTCATGCAATGCCCTTCAACATTCCCTTCTTGCTTGGTTTTCACAAAAGGTCTACTTTATTGTTTCTTACCTCTGAGATTCGTTTTTCTGGTAAATGCCTTTATCACCTCGTGTTTCTCTAGGGACAGTAGCGGAGGTGATGCACAGCACATGCTGTATGTATACAGCAGGCATGTTTAATCTGCGCAATGCTGTCATCCTCACCAAGACAGCAGATGAAAAGTGCCAGCCTTACGCCGTTTTCTTCGTGAGCAAGACAGAAGCTGTTTTCCTTTGCTCTTTATATCAAAATTAACTAGACTTCAACTAAATGCAGCTTCAAATTTACTGCTAGCATTTTCCATGTACATCAGTAGAAACTTCCAAACAAGCCCCCATCAGTCCTTCACAGTATAAACTACTAAATCTAAAGTGTTTTTCAAATTAAATCTTTGCAGACAAATCTAAGATAGTTTATAATAGCATAAGTAGGCTCTCCCAAAGACTATTATCTATGTCTAGTTTAGACAAAAATTGATTTCAATTCTTGCACAAAAGCTGTAAAACTAGTGTACAATATTAAAAATAGGAGATTTCTTAGAAACAGCTAAGTTATTACTTATTCTCTAAATTGCACTTTACTAGATACCATTTGCAATTCATAAATTCCACCTTGTATCAGAGTTTTCAGTTAGACTCATCATCGAAATAACTTATGGCAAATAATTTTTACCATTCTCCCCACTGATAAGTTTAATGCTAGGAGTTTTCTAGGGAGATTCCTATAGTCCAACCAACTTCCAAACAACACAAAAAGCAGTAATTTCCTCAGTATTAGAACCCCAAGGTAGGCACCGTGGCCCATGTCTGTAACGCCAGCACTTGGGAGGATGAGGCAGGAGAACTGCTATGAGTTTGAGAGGTCAGTCACCGTGTGGACTACACCATGAGTTCAAGTCCAACCTGAACTAAAGAGAAGACCCTGTCTCAAAAATCAAATCAAATAAAAATCACAAAAAAGGACCTTATTTATCCTGGAGAAACAGAGAAAGAAGTTTTAGCCATATGTCTAATAAAAATTTATAAATATATATCTTTTACAAGATGTTCATTTATTATCTTATGAAAATAAAAGCACAAACATTAAATGTGAGGAAGGTGTTTCACACCGGAGACCCGGGCTTGCAACATGTTAAAACTTACCCTGCAAGTTACCTTTTAGTATCATCCTAAGAATTTCCTATTTAAGTAAAAAATTCTACATCCACTTCTAAAGAATACCTTACTAGGCCTCTGAGCAAATCATCTTCAGGAAATGATAATGGTGCAACATGAAACGTGCAGGATATAAGGCTCTATGAAAAAGTATATCTCAACATCCAATAATGTAGGGAAGCAAACACATCTAAATGGCACTGTTGCCATGGAACAGCAGCAGTGGTATAGTAGCTAGTTCAAGTTTTTTCAATCAATGTTTTAAAATTTAAACTTAAAAAAAGCTATTTGGGATACTGATGCCGGTAAGGCATTTCTGAAAAACAGAAACACAAACAAACCACTACTATCCTTTAGCTTTCACCTATTACATAAAGCTTAGCCTTGAAAAATTCAATGTTAAAATATAGTTTTTGAAAACAGCCAATCTTATGCAATCCCAAGAACACAGAAGTATTTATCTTTGTCAGAATTAGAACTCTTCAGTAGTAAATTATTTCTCAAAAATCTCTACTATACTTAAAAAATACAGTTTTCCAACACAGAACTTCCCAAACACAGTTTCAATTCCCCTGCTATCTACAACAGAAGGCTCTACAGTTCTTAATACCCAAAAGTCCTCATGAATGCACACCAGATGGCAAGTTCTGCTCTATGATGATGTACTATCACACCCCACAATTTAGACATGATAATCCACACTAATTAATGGAGTTAATTCCACAATTAAGATCATACAGTGGGTGAGAGGAAACCCCGGATCACTTTATTCTGACTTAGTGTTGAATCCATTATTCCAAACTCTCATCAGCACCAAAGATCCACCCAGCTCACGAGGAACACATTATCTACCTTCCTCACCTCATTCCCTAATCATCAGACAGCAAAGCAATGCAACCTACAAATACTTCTAATATTACTGAATGTGAAAACCAGCTCAATATTTATATTGGACAACAGCTCCTTCGAGTACCTCTTTTATGAATTTTGTTATTACAAGAAGCAGGAAAGTGTGGCGGTGAGCAGCACACATGGACTGGGGCTCCTACACCACCGAGTCTGCAGCCTGACTGCAGCACAAAGCCAGCTGCATCTGAACCTCTGCATGTCCCTAACCCTGCAGACCAATGCTTTATGTAGAAAATGAAGTGACCTGGTTACGTGCTTTCTCAGATCCTTTTGAGGTTAACAAGGACTTTATATTTCAGCAAATGTAGCAAACAACAGCGAATCATTTGCCACTCTTAAGACTGAGAGCCCCCTTATGGCAGTTAGGTCATTCATGAGTTTCTGTTCCAGTACTCAACCAGTATGTACTTTTTTTCCTTGTCATTATTTCCTCAATAGTAAAATGTAACAACTACCTATATAGCATTAACATTGCAATAGGTATTAGTTATCTAGAGGTAATGATGTATGGAAGGATACACATGGGAGGATGTTCATTAACTGTTGGTAATTTAGAGGTTACATGCAAATAAATATTAGTTTTTTTTTCTCTTCTTTTCTTTCTTTCTTTTTTTTAATACAGGGTTTCACTATGTAGTTCAGACTGGCCTTGAACTCACTATGTAACCTGGGTTGGCCTCAAACCTGCAGTGATTCTCCTGCCTCAGCCTCCCCAATGCTGGGATTACAGGCATGTGCTACCACTCCAAGCTGCAAATAGTAGTTTCTTGTAAGAGACTTGAGCAGTCACTGGTAGATTCTGGTATCTCTAGGGCTCCTGGCCCAAATTCCCTGTGGATATTGAGGAATGGGTATACCACATGAAAAGCTCTTCTGTATTTACTTAAAGAAAGATCATTAAATGATATTTAACTCCCCTGAGACTGAGATTCAAACAAATTGGTTAATATAAATGCAATGTCCTCTTGAACTTTAAAAAGGTCTGAAAAACCACAACCTGCTAAGTCAAGTGGCTGGCAGTACTGCAAAAGGGAAATGAGAATGATGCTAAGCTTGACTTCAAGCGAATCTTCTCTACTTCCTCACCTCCTGCCCCTCTTCCAGCTGCCCCCCCATCGCGTCACCTGCCAGTCAGCCTACATAACTTCCCTGCTGCCAGAATCAACACGGACGTCATTCTTCAGTCAACAGGCGCAACTATAGCACATGGCGCTGCTAACCACATTTTCTTTCCTTGAAATACTTCCGTGGCTTCCAAGACTTGATGCATTTCTAAATCTCTTTTCTGGCCATTCCTGCTAACACCTTTGCCTCTGAATATTTTCAAAAGATATGAAGGTTTCTTCAAAGTCTACCAATAGTCCTAATCTTTTCCCTTTTTACACCCTTCACTGAGCTATCATACACATTAAATAGACTTTAAATTTCACTTGGAAAAAATAAGTACTAAATTTCTGTATCCAGCACAAAATTCTGTTCTGAACTCCAGATTCAAATTGTCTTCTTGGTATCTCCACTTGTATCACTTAAAGAAATCGGAACCTAATAGGCTCAAACTACACTTAATCTTCCTTCTCAGACTTTATTCCTGCATGGGCCTTCCAGTTCCACAAAAAGTACCAGCATCCATCTAGTTGTTAAAAGCCAAAAACACGTCACTCATAGCATATATTTTTCAGCCTTGCCCTGTATTCTACCAGAAGCCCCGTGATTTTCCTTACAAAATAGACCTTGAATCCATTTTCTTCTCTTCATCTCTCTGACCACTATCTGATGACAAGCTACTCATCCTAAGAGTCTCCTTACCTTTGGGTCTGGGTAGGAGACTATGGTAACAATCACAAGGAGGCCTGGCACTAAGGTTTACCCTACTTGTCTCCAATTTTTGCACAACGGCCAGAGTGATTGTGCCTAAAATCCTTTAGTAGGTGCCAAAAGCATTCAGAGAAACAATACACTTCTTAAAACGCACCACAGGCCTGTTAGCTATGGGCTGCTGCCTGTCTCCTACCAGGTCAGACTCTCATATGCTCTGCCCCATGGGCCCTGGTCGCAGTTCCTAACCATCAACAAACTTTCCTGACCTCACACACAGCAGTCTTTTTGCCTGAAGAACTTTTCCGCATCCCTCCCTCACAGACACTTTCTTATCCATGGGGTCTTAACCAAAATGCCACCTTCTCAGACCAACCTCTTGGTCTCTCAGTGCTTTTTTCCTGCAGAGCACTGACTGCATATGTAGTTAGACACATACTTGTATGCCTGTTTATTGTAGGTTCCTCCAACTACCATCTAAGATTGATTAGAAACGAATTTCACTTGGTTTACCAGCAAATGCCTATCCTGCATCGAGGCCAGTCTCACCAACAGATGTACAAGAGGAGGTGACTGGATGCAGGCAGCTGCCCAGGAACTGGTCTGTTACCAGACCAGATCTCCTGGAATCTGCTAGCCAGCAGGACTTTTCTGCCCTCACTAGCCACTTTTTGCATACCAGGAAACAACAATTCAGATTATTATGGAAGTGGATACTCTTAAAGTAATATTCCAAACCTTAACACTTGCATAAAGAATATAGTCACATATAAAAATAATCATGTGCACATACACAGTCTTACAAAAATACATCTCTACAGAATGAAGCTTTTAACCATGATAACTTAAGCATTGCGACCTGTCAACCAGTGGACTCCTGTTTGCACAAGATACACTTTATGTCTGTTGTTTTATATTGATTATGTTTTTGCACTTTTTTATTTAAAACATTGTATTTGCCTTTGATGTTTGTTTCTATGAATATAAGTTCTGGTTATTTTCTTTTACTAACTTGTGTTTATTTGTGAAAAATAACATGATTTTGTGCTACAATCTATAAAGTATATCAGATGTTATTTTTATACTTCTCAGGAACTCAGCAATATTCTTTTACAATACAAAACAAAGACAGTTTGGGTCACTGAGACTGAATAGGAAGGAAGTACCAAAGATCTACAAAAGAAACTGAAAGGGTGAGAAATATTAGTGTATCAAAGAGGAAAAAAATGTCTGTGTTATGAAAGATTAAAAAACAGATCTTAATGTTAACTATTCATGATATAGAAATGATAGAACTTGAAAAAAAGAAACAAAACTTTAAAAATTCCAATGGTGGTCAACGTTTATAATTCTACAGATGCTGCTGACAGAGCTGACCAACGTCTAACAAACTAGCCTATAAGCAAAATCCAGGAAAGGCTGGGCGTGGTGGCCCACTCCTGTAATTCCAGCACTTAAGAGGTATGTTGTTCAAAGAAAGACAGTAATGCAAAAAGAATTCTCAAAGAGACTACTAGATACTACTGTCGAGATTGTAATGTTGCATCATGTATTGAGTGGTTTAAAATATACTATACACAAAAATTTGATGAAGTGTCAATTTTATATTGTTCTTATAAAAATTAATGAAAAAATGGGATTTTTGATGATCCTGTATCTAAAATCAAAGGTGCAAACACTGTAATAGGGGAAACACCAGTTCTTTTATTAAACTGTAATACCAATCTTAAAATTGGTTGCATTTGATTGTAACATACCATGTACCACGATTAAAAAGCCAAGATAAAAGCTGGGTGTGGTGGTGCACATCTGCAATTGTAGCACTTGGGAAGCTGAGGCAGGAGGACCAAAGCAATTTTGAGGCCATGCTAAACTACATAGTGAGACTCTGTCTCAAACAAATAAACAAACAAACCAGCAACTGTAACTTTTCTTGTTATAGCCTGGAAATGAATGGTGTTTTTGTTTTTGTCTTTGTCTTTTTGAGACAGGGTCTCAGCATGCAGTTCAGGACGGCCTTGAGCTCACTTTGTAGCCCAGGCTGGTCTCATGATCCTCCTGCCTCAACCTCCAAGGTGTACACCACCACGCCCAGTTTAGAATTGAAATGTTCATAATCTACATGGTAATAGTTTAAAGTCCCTACCAGTTTTTGAGACTACAGCAAATAAGGACAATTTTACTGTAAAAGTGGCAACTGGGTTAACAAAACTAAAGATAGGCAATCATTTGCACCTCAATACTTTTAACTAAATTGGCTATAAAACACATTGTTTTGTTTTGTTTTTGAAATAGCGTCTTACTATGGTGCCCAGGCTAGCCTGGAACTCCTGGGCTCAAACAATCCTCCTGCCCCGGCCTCCCTAGTTAGCTAGGACTAATGGCCCAGGCCAGCAATTAGTGTACATTATTCTTTTTTAAATTTTCCATTACGATAAATATTATTTGCAGCTTTATGAGTATTTAATTATTTAGGTTGATAAAAGTCAATACAATGAATTTAGAGACCATCTTACATTTCAATAGCAATATTCCCCCGTCAGGCCACACCAGAGTTGGCGTGGCAATAACCTACTTACGATTCTAGCAACCAAGAAAATCGGGAGCAACTGCTCATTACCAGTAGCTTTCACTGAGTTCTTTTACTTAGTATCAATGACTGGAACCCATCAAACTACATACTGTGAGGCCCAAATAGAATCTACATGATCATATATGATGATGGATTTTCTATATACAGTAACTTCTAGTGAGTCAATTTACCCTATTTAACAAAAAATAATCTTTAAAGAGTCACCCAAACAATAGGAAAACGGTAACCAAGGAATTAGAAAAGCAGAAAGTACTTCACTCCAATTATTCATTATTTCAACTCTTTTTCTTTAACTTTTCTAGAAGGGTTAAAATGGAAAAGAAATGTCCCTTTACAAGCTAAATATAGCTGCCCTAGCTCCAAGAACCCAAAGACACTGTTACACTTTTTTGGGAGCACAGGCAGTATTAGAAGAGTTTGCTTATTGGCCAACATTGTTTTTTCAAATGCTTTAGGGGAGTATATTTGAAACTTGTTTATTTTGTGCCCTGAGAAAAAAGCAGGGATTTTCAACTGGGCTAATGCTGTTTACTTGTTTCTATATAAAATGGTCAGAAATCTTTCTGCATTTTATGAATATTACACATTTTTTTTTTTTTACCTTGGAAAAGGCAGTCAAACACCCTCTCAACCTGAGTGAGTATTCATCAACCTTTGCCATTCACAAGCAGGGAAATGGCGGCGGAAGGGGAAGGAGGATACGTGTATGCGGTGCTGGGGCCGGGCCACCGAGTCAAGGGTGAAGAAAAGCACGCTTGCTGGGAGGGGCAGGGCACCCGCGCCCACGCCAAAGATGATCTCACCATCCCTCCAGGAAGAAAGCAGGGACCCACAATTCTGCCTGTAGAACTAAAGTATTTCAGGAACACATTCATCCAATGATGAAGTAATTCTGGCTAGAAATTTCTGAAAATGTGAAAGATTAATAGCGGAATAGCAGTTAGTTTCACTGTACATCTATATACCACTTCATTATTTTTTAAGTATTTTAATTTTCATTGCAGATTGAGTATCTAAAATTTGACTACTAAAAAATCTGAAATGCTCTGAAATCCAAAACTTCTTGAGTGCTGATATGACAGCACAAATGCAAAATTCTATACCTGACATCATGTGACACACTGTCAAAACACAGGCACTAGAAATACTGTGTGAGATTACCTTTGGGCTATGTGTACAAGGTGTTTATGAAACAAATGAATTTCATGTTTAGATTTGGGCGCCCCCCCCCAAGATATCTTGTTTTCTATATATATCCAAATATTTAAAAAGCTGAAAAATCTAAAAGCCAAAAACATCCAAATTCATCATTTATGGTAAGCGATATTTGTAGAATTGCAACTGCAGAATTTGCTTTTAAAAATCACTTAGAAATATATGTAAGGACTAGCCATTAAAGACAACTTACTACATATAAAACGATGCTTGTTTAAAAGATGCTATAAATAAATGAACAGGTTTCGTGATGCACCCCTGTAATTCTACCGCTGTGACAGGCTGAGGGAGAGTTGTAAGTCCAAGCCCAGTCTAGGCAATTTAACAACAGCAACCATAACATGGCAACGACAACAGAACCTCACAAAACTTCAATCTGAAAATCAAGCAAAGCGGTATTAGAAGGCAACAGGAACCAATGTAGCAACCATGTCTCTCTGTGATATGTGATCTTTTTACATAAAACATAGCCTGACAAGTATGTTAAAGCATACACTCTAGATTACCCAGAATTTAGGATTTTTGCATACTGGTTGGTAATCACATTCAGTGAGTGAAACAAATCAAAGCCTACAGTGCTTTTTTTACTGAGTACTTTCTTTTTTCTAAAGCTGTTTATGTGCATACGCATATTAGGAACATTAATAGCTAACACCGTACTGGCTATGTCACTAATATGTATCAGGTACTATGCCAGAGGCATTAGCTTTACATGGATTACCTCATGTAATCCTTATACAACTGGTAACAGTAAATCCATTAAGAGTTCCATTTTACACTCAGAAACAGAAATTCAGACAGGCTCAGGGATTCACCCAAGTGCACACAATGACTGACAGCCAGCACACAAATTCATTTTAACTCCTCGTTCCACTTTTACCCCAGAGCACAGTGGAAAACCACATCAAATTTTACAGTGATCATACTAAAACCATATGTAAAGAAGTTTTACAATATGTAAAATAAAACATGAAGCTTGAAAGTGGTTACTTTAAAATTTGTATAGAAGATAAGTTTAAAAAAACACATACAGCACAACCATGTACAGTTATTACTTCAGTCAAAAAACAAAATAAATCAATAGAGTAATTCTACCGAGGTATTCTGCATCTACTGCAGAGTACACAGGATGAAAAAATTCACCCATCACTCTGATTTAAAGGTCTTTTTGATTCATTTTTCCAAAAGCAGAGCAATTAAATTTGAAAGATTAACCGCTGACATTGTAACAGATCAGTAACTTTGGCCAAGTCCACTAAAGTTTAATTCTCAAAACAATACTACTTCCTTGATCTATATTGGCCCATTCTAATGCTGCTTTTGCTCATGTTGCTATACTTTTTTGAAGAAAGGTATCTTATAAAAAGGGCTCACGATATAAACCGGAGGTGGCAAACCCATGACACACATGCCACAATGGGCTGTTTGTTACTGCTGAAAGTTCTAAAATGTTCCTCATCACTGATGCAAAGCTGAACAGAATAGAGTTAGGGGATAAAATAAAGTACTTCCGTGCAATAAAGGTTACTGCTAATGGAGACATACACATTTTGTAAAGAACAGGTTGTTTCTAACTGAAAACTACAATCTGGTGTGCTCATGAACAGTATGAACAAGGTGACATAATTACACGAGAACCATTTAAAATGAGTTCACAAAGTTAAGTGTTCTACCATCCCCTTCCCTGAAACAAAAACAAATCTGTGCAATTACAAGACAGGTGCTAATTTCCAAATGACACTTCCCTGGAAAAATGTACAGCTGCCGCTCAGCTAACCAGCTGCCATTAAACTTCTATTTTTCGGAAAATAAAAACCATGTGCACTGATGGAGATCAGCTGAGGATCCCTACTACAACGAACTTTTCAGAAGAGAAAGAGTCAAATGGAGACTTTACCAAGGCTAAAAATAGATTAACATGAGCTCTACCACTGAGTAAATTTACCACTGAATGTCACTTAAGACTATTTACATCCTAACTACTGTATAGATTAACAAAGTAAAACAGTACAACAATAGTATGCAAGTTTGTAACACAGAACTACGTGGCTATTACTGCAACACTAAATATCATTAATAAATTCTTATTTCGAATGTGCTAGACCTTAACAGGGAGATGCTAATTGAGTGTGGGTGGTGGTCAGAAAAGGATGAGAATGAAAGGACAGAAAAGTAATTCACAGATACAATGCTTGAGTGCTTGCAAAATGGTTGTAGCCAGTGCTATGGACCAGGAAACAGCAGACTGGGGATCTACTAGGTATTAAACTATTAGTCAAGGAACCTAGGTCTCAATTTATTGGTTGACTGTGGTGCTGGGGATTTAATTCAAGGCCTGTGCATGTTGGGCAGGTGCTCTACTACTGGACTACACCTCCAGCCCATGGCTTTTTTTTTTAAAGGATGAAATGATAATGCATATTGTAGTGCTTTGAAAAGTATAAAGCAACTATTATAAACATGACAAGTACTGAGCAGTGATTACAGTTATCAACACTGTAAATTAATTTTCTGAAGAAACTGGTACTTGTTGGGGGCCAATGCGAGCAGATATCCCAACGAGGCTGGAGTGCCTAGTCTGTGACAGGAAACATTCCATCCATGGAGTCCTCGGGCCATTATGCTTTTCTTTGAAGTAAGCCCACAAACTTTTTTTTCCTGGATTAGGTGAGGAGTCTTGAAACTACTAGTTTTCATAACAAAACTATTTCATTGCTCCATTCTTTCACTGTTTAATAAACATTTTCAAAGCAGCATACATTAGTGAACTTTGTTTAGCAATAAAGGTAATACAGAAAGTGGCACAGTATTTTACAGTTCCACTCCAGACAAAAGAGCCCAGACAGTTGTTTCCATTAAAAAAAGGAAAAGAAAAAAATCAACAGAATACATCAAATGACTATGTCTGTGTTTATACGCATACACACATCCTCACAAATTTGTATTAAAACTATAAGCTCATGCCAAGACATCCTTTAAAAGAATGGATAAAATGTAAACACTTTGACATCTGATCAAATTTCACTAACAAGAATTATACCTATAGATATCTAATTTTAAATCTTTGCTACCTCTAATGTTACACACAATCCTTGTGTTACATACGTTGAAAGAGTCTACTCTAACCTGGAAAATCAGTAGACACCCTATATGTTTTACCAACTGGAAGTCCAAGGCTTTGCTTGATTTTTAGTCATGGGGGAGAGGGGAATCAACCAAATTCTCTAGTAGAAACATGATATTTTACAACTGAAAATAGTAGTTGATTTCCTTTCTAAAGCAAATTCCAATTAATATTTTAAAAAGTCAAATGACTCAGATTCTATTACATGCTGTAGAGCAAATAAAAATATTTTAGCTAAAACAGAAGTTTTTGAGTTTTACTTACTAGGGCTTCTGTTCCTTTAGAAGCTAAATAATTACTTTGTTAAACAGAGCGAGGGCACAACAGCCTAATAAAATATTGTTGAGTCACCATGCCAATTATCTTTATGAATAAACTACCATATCAGCTGGGCGAAAATAAATCTCAAGCACAAACCGTCCATTAGAGTAAGAAAGATGAAGTCTAACTAAAGGTACCAAGATTAACACAGTAGTTTTGGTTTCAGGAATTGCAAAGACAGACTGGCCGTTACAGGAAGCTGTATTAATGCTGACAATGTTAGACTGTGTACAGAAACTAGGAAGTTGCGGGGTGTTCCTCTCACACGCTGCCCTTGTCCTATGTAACCCGCACTGCTTATACTCCACAGGTAATTGTACAGTAAACAAAAACAAGCTGGCAGTGACTCCCAGCCCTTCTGTTACTTTTATCCACGTTGCCAATTTCTGCATATCCTGGTCAATACTTGATTCCACATTCCTGAGTCATCAAGTTATCAAATTCTCTGTCAACTGAGAAGTTTTTCTAAGACTAGTGCGGTGGCAAGCTTGAATGTACAACCAAAGTAGAGTATTACAAATATTCAATCCAATGTTAAGAGACTACTTCTTAAGATATATTATCCTCCTTGTGCTAGTTTACATGTGGGAAGGTACCCTGAGTTTTAACAAGACCATGAATCTTGTATTTCCCTTTTCCACAGTAAGCTACTTCGTTTACCTATAATGGAACTAACCTGAAAGGAAAGTTTGTTTTTGGGAACTTAAGGAAAACATGTTTGTACATAAAGTTACTACTAAGAAATGAGTGAGTGGTCTTCTGCAGTATCACTACCTAGCCCTTACCTAAAAAACTGTCTAAAGGGCAGTCAATCACGCATGCAAAATATAAGTTATGAAGAACCTTAAAAACTGCCAGTTTTTGTTTTCAAACTTTAATTTGCATTAAGAAGTTTAAAAATCAATCATCAGTTGAAACAAAAAGTCTTAATTTTAGTTATGGTATGTGCCAACTCCTCCCATTTTCCAATATTTATTCTACCCAAAATTCAAACATGCATTGTTAAACATAACAGAAAAACGATTTCCCATTTCTTGGAAAAATTAAACTAGCATTTAGAAATACAGTAATTTATATTTCCCCAAAGAAAATGAATGTAGGATGTTTCTTTTTTTCCCCCGGCAGACTAGAATGTCTAAAAGATTGAAGACACATATTTAAGTACCAGGCCTCATACTAACGGAAGAGAACAAGATGAGGCATACCAAGGGATGATTCCACGTTAATGAGGAGTCAAATACAAGTAAGTAACTCTAATGCACATGCTGGCCAAACCGAGCATCAGTAAGCACTCTTGAGAGACTACAGGACATGAATGCCTTTGAGAATGCATCTGAGTCTCTGTCTGAGGTCTGAGCAAATTCCAGAGACATGGCCCTGAGGTACAGGAGCAGGAACAAATTTTCCCAAATCACCTGTGGCTGTGTGCTAAAAATACAGATCGCTGAGTCTCATCTCAGATTCCTGAACCAGATCCTTTTCTGAAGGAAGTCTGGGAATCTGCTTGTTTTGTTGTAATAAGCATTTCAGTTAAATCTAAAGTAAAAGGGTCCATGGACCACATTAAGTCACAACAGAATCTGATTACTGCTCCAAGTGAAGGGTAAGATCTAACGAAGGCGATATGGTAAAGAAAGTCCTGGCACACGTACTATATGAGAAGAGCTATGGAAGCAGAAAATCAAGAGCATGTGGGAATTAAAAGGTTATAGGAAATGTCCAACAGCCTAATGAAATATTGTTGGAGTCAACATGCCAATCACCAGAGAGAATCCAAACAGTGAAAATCATTAATTCAACATAATAATCAAGCACCTATTCTACGCACCAAAATACACCCGGGGGGGGGGGTCCCCATCACCAGTTTGAAAGCAGATCTTGTCCTGTTCCTCTTTTGTCTCTACTTTTTATCAGAATAAAAGTATTTCTGAACTTTGCTTTCCAAACCTTTGAGAACATGAGCCTTGAAGCATTAACTGGCTTACATCAAGAATGTGGCTGTTCTTATCCTGAGTAGTTTTACACCTATATGCCACTAAACAAAAAGAAATACTTAGTGATCTCTCTCAATGATGATGATCTCAGTCTTGATGAGACTAAGATGTGAAAGTTCAGATTTAAAATAATTTCAGATTAGAAGGTCGTAAGGCAAATATAGAACTTTCCCACAGGGAACTTTCAGGTGTACAGATACTCATTTATTCATTCAAAAGGTACTGGACGCGTATTAGGAATGGCTCTTTCCTCTCCTACACTTCGGAAAGATGAATAACAGCTCCAGGTGCAATGTGTGGTCTGTCCAAACAAATGAACTGGAGCGACAGGGCAGGCAGATGAGAAGGCACATGGGGCGGAGCACAGCCAGGCAGGTCTACCCCAGCTAACACAACCCTGACCAACGGTCTCTGGGAACTGGTCACTGGTCAGATTACATTCCTAACTGTCAACATTTCCAGCTACTCAGTGTTAACAAGAATATGAGCCAGTCCCCGACTTTCAGAAATTCATATACATGTGAAAAAGAACTACGCCAAGACAGCGATGATCAGTTACTAGTTACATGGTGCATGTGAAAGCCATAATTCAGAGAAAATGAAGATTAACATGTTAGTTTGTAAAGAAAAGATACTATGATCACTTTTCTGAATTCTGAATAGTCAAGACTGTTTCTGAGCACAAGACTGCTGGCTGCACCCCCTAGTGTAGCCACACCCATAAATGTGGATCATTTTAATGTCAGTGACACCATCAAACAGCTTCCTGAGATTTACTTTTTAACTGTCATTTTATTTTAATTGTAGCACACTTTGGTCTGAACCACCTTCGAATTGCACACAGACTAGGTTGGTATCACTGACAGAATCTTTCTGGTCTTTGGCAAATAAAAAACTCAGAATACAAGCAAAATGTTCACAATTAAAATACAAAGAACACAAATAAAATGTGTCTCAATTATTATTTTTGTACACTTAACCTACACTAACCATATTATTTCTTTTCCATCCTTTGTTCAGTCCTGTATAAGAGCTACCAAGTATTTTATGGTTAGTCTTGTTCAAAACTAAGGATGAAAAGTAAGTATAAAATTTATTTCCCATGTGAAACAGGTACAACAAAAACTCTTATTATTTTGTATTTAAATAAGGAAGATTTTAGAAAATCAGGAGCCTTAAAAAACACAAAATGCAAAGATATAAAAACCGTATTTACTCTTAGACATTAAAGATTTTAATCTCTACCAAAATAATCTGCATCATAAAACGGTTAAATACATGCTTAAACAACCAGGTACAGTTACTGAACTCTTATTTCAAGAACACACGGTCAATCTCTGTAGGATGAATACTGTTAACTATGCTTAGCAGAAAATTAACTCCAATAAAAGAACAAAATTAGAAGTGCCAAAGAAAATCATTATAACCTTCCTTTCAAAAAGGAAAAATGATCACTATAATAGCTTCCTTAAATCTATGCAGTTTACATGCTCAGGAAAAGCTCACACAGCAATACAAATACCTAAGGCTACAATTTTGGATAAATATATTATACTGTGGCAGTTGGTGAAAAAAGTGTGCTAAATCGTGTTACTCGATGCCATTAAAATAAACCCACATTTTAGTTTATTTTACTTTAATTTATTTATTTATTTATTTATTTATTTATTTATGGTACCGGTGATTAAACTCACAACCTCGCACTTGCCAGGAAGGCGTTTTTGCCACTGAGCTAAATCCCCGGCCCTTAAACCCACATTTTAAAAGAGCAAACATCTTACCAGCTGGAATTCTCGACGCCTGTCATAGGCATGCTGTATGCCGCTGTCTGCCCATAGGGCTCTTATAGCAGGAAGATATTGTAAAAAAATCCCAGTTTCCACCATTCCTTTCGCAGCCATGGGAGCGCGGGTATCAAAGGCCATCAACTTGTCTCCATGGAGCTGGTTGTCATCATCTCCCCAAGGAATATGAAGCTTCTCTCGAGCGTCTACCAGTACTCTCATACCTTTGTTTAAAAAACGAAGCGTCATTAGATATTATTAACTTTGATTCCAGCATTATCACCTTAGATTTTTTTTCCTTTTTGAGACTGGTCTCACTACGCAGTTCAGGCTAGCCTTGAGCTCACTTTGTAGCCCAGCATGGTGTTGAACTTGCAATGACCTTTCTGCCTCAGCCTCCACAATGCTCCGATTACAGGCCTGTGCCACCATGCCTGCCTATTATCTTAAATTTTGAACTACTCAGACCACCTCCTCCAAAAACAGAAACAAGCATCAAAACATTCTTATTGATAAAAAATCAATATCTACCATGTTAAAATTAGAACTGTAAAAAACAAATACAAAGCAATTATACTTTCTGAAAAATTTTAACATGTTGCAATTCATAAAATAATTTCTGGGGCAGAAGGTGGTTAAAACCAAAGAAGGGGAAAAAGAAAAGAAGTCATACTGCATAATCCAATGCCCAGGTTCTCAAGACAACAGCTGCAACCAAGACCCTATGAGCCTGTCTAAAAGACAGTTACTTATGGAACATTGGGAACCATGTAACTCTGCTCAGTTGGTCCCCGTAGCACCCTAGCCTCAGTGTATTGGACAAATACATTCCAAGTTCAAAAACTTCTCTCCCAGATTAGGCTTCAAATCAGTGTAAGTTATAGGGTGTCCTTACATTTCCCTAAAAGGGAGGAAGACCAACTGAAAAAATGACAGAAAAACAGATTTTAACTCGGAGGTGAATTCAAACTCAGTATTTGTAACACTAAACTGTTACTTTGGCCCTTGCTAACAGCCTATTAGGAAGTCATTTGTTTGGATAATTAAAAAATCTTTTTCCTGTCAATTTTCTGATCATGCCAACCCAAAACGCTGGATGGCCAAGGACTTACTCCATCTCACAACAATGCTCAAAGTAGGTCACACTTAGGACCCAGTGCACGTTATTAAGAATCAGGTGTTTACCTGGCTCAGAGTTAACATGTTGACTCTATTCATTAATGTAATTCCCCAATTTCAGATGACACTAGGATATAAAGTATCTTCAATTAAGGGCTGGAAAAGCAGAGTCTGTAGCCTTCAAAGAGACTTACTTAATCCTACTGTCCTTGTCACTGCCCCCAAACGCCTCTCTGTCTAAGGCATTTTATCTATCCAAAATGGGTGTGTGTGTTGGGGGGGACCACACGCAAAGGTGTTTTTTCTTTAATTCCGAAACAAAAAAATCCACTTAAAAAACACTACTTAAAAAGACCTGCAAAATCTTAGACAACATGCTTGGCAAATAAAGGAGTCTGTTGATGCACATTAAGTACCAGGTGTTGTATTTCAATTCTGCCAAGCAGAAAATACCTGACAGTATGAAAACTGAGAACTGACTCCGACCTCACATAACAAAACCATCTTTTCGATTTCTTTGAATGGCCAAGAATAACGACCTCGTATATTTTTCATTTAAGAATGATGTTTAATTTTTAAACTACTATCAAAACAGCCTATTGGCCAATCCAACACTGATTCATTGACTCCACCTGTAGAGGATCCCCATCACTTTTAGGCCAAAGATCTTCTATTACCATGCAATTTCATTTAAAAAAAAAAAAAAGCAATAGATGGCACCTTTCCTCATCTTTTTAAAACGGTGGTTACAGACAAGCATCCTTTAACAGTGGGGCTAAAACCGCTCTTGCTAATCTTTTGTAGAGTAACTGTACGGGTCTACCTTTTCCTGGGGCCAGTATCATAAACCTGACGCCCTTAAATTTCATGCCCTTGCCTCCAGCGGTGATTGCCCTACGCCCTTGACAAGGTTCAGCAAAAGTTTCCTCCTTGCCACGGTTTCAGAACTCCCGTGCTCAGGAGGCGGCCAAGCAAGACAGGAGTTGGAAGCGACCCGACCTTGTGACCGGTCACCCATCGAGGCGGAGGGGTTCGGCGATGGGGTACCCGGGTGCAAGGGTCAAGGGCGGTGCTAGGATCTCGCCTAGTCTGCAGGGAGGTGAGCAGGAGCGTTCACCCTGCAGCACGACACACCCGGCTCGGCTCACTTCTCTCGCAAGGGGGCGAGGCCCGCGGCGGGGTGTGTTGTTGGCAGTGACCCCCACAAAGGCAGAAAGGGAAAAGCAGGGCGTCCTGGGCACTTTCTTTGGGGGCGGGGGACGAGGGTACCCGGGTGGCCAGGAGCGGTTCCCCGGGCGCGCCCCCTTTCCCGCCAGTCCAACCGCCGGACCCGGTCCCGGCCGCGGCCAAAGACAGGGAAGAAGAGGGCGGTGCCCGGGCCCGGGCCCGCGCCCGCCGCCGCCAACACCGCTCCCCAGCCCCCGGTCCGACCGGCCCGGCACCTTTAATCACGTTGCTGTAGATGGTGGGGCGGAACTCCTCGCGCGCGCGCTGGTCGAAGTCCTGCCCGTGGATGATCCGCATCTGCTTCAGGAAGGTGGACTTGCCGCTCTCGCCCGCGCCCAGCAGCAGGATCTTCACCAGCCGCTTCACGTAGGTCTTCTCCCGCGACAGGCATTTGTCGATCTCCTTGGACTTGCGCTGCTGCTCGGCCTCGCCGCTCGTCAGCACGCAGCCCGGGAAGCACACGGACAGCACGGAGCGCGACGGCAGGAAGTCCGCCATCTTGCCGCCGCCGCCGCCTCGGCGGGCCCCTCCGGCTCCTCCACCTCCTCCGCGGGCGGCGGGCGGCTCCGGCACCGCGGCTCGAGGGCGGGGAGCGCGGCAGCGGCCCGAGCGCGCCCGGGGAGGGAGGGAACCCGCGAAGTGACTCGCAGCGCTGGCTGGGCAGGGAGGGCCGGGCGCGCAGGGGGAGGGAGGCAAGGAGGGCGGGCCCGGGAGGGGCGGTGGCCCCGGGGCGAGCGCGCGCACGCTGCCTTCCACGAGCGCGCACGCACGCACACAGGCTGCGCCCCTGCCCCCGCTCGGCGGCCGCAAGTCACGCGCTCTCTCGCGCTCGCCTGCTTGCCGCCGCCGCTGCTGGGCGCGCGCGAGGAGCCCCGGGCGTCGCGGTCACGTGCACCGGTTCTGCCGCGCCTGATGAGCCCGATTTTCTGTTTCCCTTTAACTGCGCCCACTTCCGCAAAGAAGGGCTCCGTTTCCGAGTCAGGGAGGGTCGGAGACCGGATCGAAGCCCCTGCCCCTGGGGCCCCCTTTCTCTTAGGTTGCGCGCCCTGCGACTGCTGTCATCTCCACCGCCCTGTTTCGAGGCCACTGGCTAGAAAATTATTTCCACAGCCGGTGGGAGCCAGGAAGGTTGTTGGTGGCTTTTTTAAAGGTGACTCTGTTGACACTCTACTCTCCCAGATCCTCACCTATTATGACATTCACCCCACCCACCTCAGCTTTTTATGGCATTTTCTGACCCCTCCATGGACAGTGGTTTGAGGCAGGAGGACTGGAGTCGTTCATCTGAGATGTGATCGTTAATGTCTCGCACATGTGCATTCCCACTCGCGCTGCGCTATGATTTCGGTAATGCTGAAATCAGTGAGTGGCGAGTGGGGTGAGGTCATGGTGAAAATCCCCTAAGCCGGACACTGTGATGCAGATTCTTCCCACGAGGAAGCAGATAAGCAAACAGACAGCATTGAAGCAGGCAAATTTTAGGTTTCCTGCCAGATTACAGAGGATATGACCAATAAGAGAGGCTTTTCTTCTTCTTCTTCTAACAGCTGATTGAGGCTAGCATACCTGAAAAGCCTGCCTGGAGACAAGCGACTAGTGACAGCAGGGTTTGCAGGATGACTGCTAGAAGGGACTCCAGAAGCTGACTTTTGTTTCAGAGTACAGTATTTAGTTCCAAGCAAAAAAAAAAAAAAAAAAAAAAAAGCCAAAAGCCATTCAGGTTTTGGCAGTACAACATAACGCACTTCAGTTCGGGCACCTATAGCTCAGAAACTTCCTGTCTGATAGGGAGTTAGGCTAAGAGGTCAGCAAGCTGAGAGGTTTATGAGCAAGTTTAAATTTAAAAATCGGTGCTAATCAGTTACTGTCTGGGGTTGGGTTTGTGACTGAGAAGTCTCATGACTCAGTACACTGGCGGCAGTAAACAATGCCTGTAGTTGGATAATCGCCTGCTCCGGGGGCCAGGCCCACTTGGCTGGCTGGCAGTCTACAGTCTCTGCAGTGGGACCGGAGCATCGCTAGTATCTTTGGATGACTAAGATCAGGATTGTGCAGTGCTGTCAGGCCAAATGGATGGTAAAAGTCTACCCTGGGTGAAAGATCTGTGTCTCAGCTAGCGTTAGGGAAGCCTTGCTTTTGAACCATGAAAGGTCTAGCCTTTGCCCAGGACAGGGAGGTAGCGGTAGCCCTCAAAGCCCTGTTTCTACACTGACTCCAGATGCTAATCTGGACTCTGCAGCAAAGACAGAAAGTGGAAGTTTGTAAGTCAGGCTTGTTAACACTGCCCACCTTCCCCAATGGGTGCAATGAAATGGAAAACCAAGGATGCCTAGGAGGTAGGAAGGCATTCCTGCCCAGCCAGTTCATGCCGTGACAGGTAAAGCAGCAGGGAATCTGTTCAGAGCTTTGCCTGGCACCTTACCTTGAAATAAACTTGACTCAGACTTAGCCCAGCTACTTTAATCAGGGTTTCTGGAAAAAAAAAAAAAAAAAAGACTTCTGTCCCTGCCTGGATTTTGTCTGTAACTATTCTGCTTCTACCTGGTGATCAAGACACCTTGTAAATTATAAACATAGAATTAGAGTTCAGTGGTTCCTCACAAAGTTATACATGAATTTGTCAGGTGGTGTAGAAGTTCTACTCTTTTTCCAAAGAATTGAAAACTTCAAAGAAAAGCATGTATGGCTATGATCATGCAGCACTGTTCAGAATGGCCAAAAACAACCAAACGCCCATCAGTGAATGAATGGATAAATGGGTTGTGATATATCTATACGATGGGACTATTCAATCATGAAAAGCAATGAAGTGGGCTGGAGACGTAGCTCAACGATGATGGAATGCTTGTCTATATGAATTCCTGGGTTCAATCCCCAAGAAAGAATGAAGTACCACACTCAAAAAAAAAAAAAAAAAACAAAAACAAAAACTGAAGTACTGAAATGAAGTACACCACCAGTGAACTTTACAAATAATATGCTGAGTTGGCACAATGTAACTTGTAATTCCAGTATTGAGGGAGGCTGAGGCAGGAAAATTACAAATTTGAGTCGCATCTAAGCAATTTAACCAGACCTTGACTATAACAACAACAACAGTCCAGGAATGTAACTCAATGTAAAGTGATGCTAGGTTCAATCCTTAATACTAGAAAAAACAAAAAAGTTATGCTCAGCGAGAAAAAAAGCCACATATCTTATGGAAATGTTCTGAATAGGCAAACCAAGGAAACAGAAACCAGATTGGACCGATTGAAATTACCAAGGCCTAGGGGGTGAGGGAAGAATGGAGAGTGACTACTTAAAATGCATACAAGATTATCTTTGATGAACATGTTTTGGGACTAGATAGTACTGATGGTTGCAGAGCACTGGATGTAGCAAATGCCACTGAACTGTACCCTTTAAGATGGTCAAATGATGACTTTTAATGTTAAGTAAATTTTACCAAAGAGGGGCAGGGAACGAGTTAGGGAAAATGTATTTTCCAAAAATAGTCATTGGCATTATTTCACACCAAACTTCCCACAGTGTGATGTAATGAATGAAAAGTACCACTGTGTTTATTTTTATATGCTCACAATTAGTTGCACCAGAAGTAATCTTCAGGTTACCCTGAAATGACACTGGTGCTATTTTAATTTTCAGATGCATTGTTTCATAAGTGAAAAAAAAAGACTCCAGACTTTTTAAGGGAGTATGGAGTCTACTGGTTAGAATCAAGTCTTTTGGGTGCTGTTCCCAACAGATCCAGATGTCAGTTGATTAGAAACATCTGTATTATTGCAAGCCAGTTAATCCATATGTAAATGAGTTTAGATGCTCCCAGGAGCTGTGTTAAAATGATAGGAACAGTTGATTAGTTGCAGTGTTCTTTTTGGAAGCACAAAATTTAATGCTAAATAGTTTTGCAAGGTAAATAATGAAAAGTGCAACTACAGATGAGATACATCTCCCACTGACAGCCTCTTGTAACTTTCAAGAAGGAAGGAACAAGCCCTTTCTAGTAGTACTGCCACTCATCAAAGCTCCCATTTGAACCCTTGAAATGGAAAGATACGCTTCTCCTTTATAGTCATAATTTATTTTCAATTTTAAAAAATGGTATTACTGAACTTATTTACCAATCTTTGTGCCAGATAACTTTGGGCTGTTTACAAAAATCAAGATAATCCACATAGGACAAAAATGTGTCACCCTCAGATATATTCAAAAGAATGTGCCAGAGGCTCCGGGAACAGTTCCAAAGAAGAGTTTCAAAAGTCTCTTTTTGAATGATGGGAAATATAATTTAAATAAATGCGTTGCTTGCCAAGGTAACTACTCACTAGAAGGATGGGACAACACCCATTTAGATGTGTTTATTTAAAGATCAGTCACATCACTTGACGATTAAACCTTGGGTTAATTTTCTAATAAGGGTGATGACACATCCAGCGTCCTTGTTACACAACTCTGTTGTGTTTCACCATCAATATAAAAATAGGTGGATTCACATTCTTTCTTCCAGATGAAACAGGCACGGACTTTTCATACTTCCCTGTCCTCCCCAGGAAAGGAAGGGAATTCCCAAGCTCTCTCATAGTACAACCCTCTTACTTTTGTGTGATGTTTTAAATGCAGCAGAGCACTCTGACCTACTTTACTTTATCTCTTTCACTACTCACAATAGCCTGACTGGGAACACCCAGTGTTAACCTTGCTCTTCTTGGACAGAAGGACAAGCTGATGGGAAGAAATGCTTGCATACAACTTTCTCCAAGCCCTGCTCACCGTGGCCATTTGCAGAGCTAGGACTGGAAACTCCCTAGTTTGACTCTTAATGCAGTGTTCTTTCTAATACACCAAAATTGTCCTAATACTCAGAATGCCTAGATTCTGAAGACAAACTGGAGGCCAGAAACTAACTGTACTTAGCCTCCAGGTACCCTGGAGTCCAGCAGTTTTGTTTGTCTGTAGTTTGCTCTGTTTTTCCCTGCCCCTTCCAAGCTTGGCTGCCATCTTAAAGTTCCCCAGCTGTTAGGCTGGTTCTGTTAAGATGTTCCGTCCTCCATGCTTTGAGCTCAGACTCTGCATATAAAATGTTCCAGGTGGCTGATGGATAAATAAGAAAAGAGGGGCTGAGCTTAGGGCAGTATTTACCAGGTGGGTAAAGTCCCACACTTTAGTCATTTAACATGAATTAGAATTTTTTAAAAGGGCAGAACTTTTTTTGGTGATGAAATTTGTTGTTGCCCTCACCAGAAGTAGCTTGTTATGTGGAAAGTTTTGTATGAAACCAGACATGTGGAAGTGAATTGTGGGTGGTTTTGTTTGTTGTTGTTAATAGTGGAAAACATGACTTTAATTATTAGTTGTATTTTTCTCAGCCTCTGAAAAAGATGCACAAGCTGTTGATGACCAGCTGAGACCTCAGCTCATTTGGAGTGAAAAGCCTGTGCTCTTTGGGAGACACACACCAGAACCCTATAAATACTTTCATCTTGCCTGCTGCATCAGACCTGCTTCTGGGAAATCCGTCTCAGTAACCCTGTGCACAAGGCTGAGTCTGTATACCTGATATTCTTTCTGAGACGCTGAAAACATCCTGCTCACTCCATCTCCTTTTTTTTTCCATACCACTATCACTTTGACAGTCAGAGATACTTTTTGTGTTTTATTGTCCTTAAATGTCCCTTACCAGAAAAAAGCAAGGATTCTTAATTAACCTAAGTTTTAGTCCTCCAGGGAAGTTCAAGTTGGCATTCTGAATTTATTCTTGCATGTCAAAATACCCTGCTTCCGATGTGGTGGCAGCAGTTTTCTTTCCCTAAAATGCTGGATCAACAGACCTGGACCGGCTGCTCCCAGCTATCACGCTCTTAGCTGGTTGGCTCTGGCTATGAGGTAGCGTCACATGTCATGGCCTGCAGAGCTGGCCTTTGCTTCACTCTAAAGTGCCAGGAAGCACCAGCTGGCTGAGTCGATCATCAGACAGTAAGGGCTCACCCAGGGGTTCTGAGAAACAATCCCATAGCCCATATGGCCTTTGATGGATCCAGACAGGCTGTGCCATACTGGATCCCAGAGCCAATAATGTCATCAACTTGTCTGTCTCCACATTCCTGTGTCAGCTGCTAAGAAGAAGAAAGGCAAGCTCAGGGAAGAATTCAGGGAAAGGCTGCACCTTCGGAGTCAGAATGACACCCTGGAGGATTTAGAAGATTCTCCTGGCTGTGCCGGACTCCAGCAGGGAGATGAGAGGCAGAAAGAAAAGCCAGAAGTGGCTTGATGTGGGCCTGGAAATTTTGCAATTATGATTGCTTGAACCGTCACAGGAAAAGTTCCCTGAAGTAGCGAGTAATCCGCTGTTCTCTCTAAACCAGTGTGACTCATCAGATTGCTTGCCATTCACTGTGTTTTCCAGACAAGGCATGTAGTACAGTGGGCAGAACTTGGGTGAGAACTGAGTTAGCAGATCCAAGCCTGATCTGTCCTAGCGGTAGAATGGGAGTAGCTACATGGAAGGATTTCTCAGGACACACTCAGTGTCTGCCCATACCTGGGAGACTTAATTTTAGACTATTTGAAGAAGAAACAATTTAATGTCTTTAAAAGCCCTTAAGAGGCTTGGCAATATTGTCATTGTCATTATAATAATGTTCTCCCTGTGTCTTTCCTTAGCCCTCCTGTCTGTGGTTTAACCATCCTTTTACTCTCTCCTCAGCTTTATTTAAAGCTGCTGGTGCAAACCCCCTGCAGGATCTGTTTCTGATTACCTGATAATAACAATGAGAAAAACAACACCTACCTCCAAGAAGCTGTCCCAACCCTCAGCTCTGAAGAAGGGCAGGATTTATTAGTATCCATCAGTAGTCTCAGGAGTCACCTTGTCAACCAGAGGTGAGGCTAGCAGAGAAAGGCTGGCACAGTACAGTGGGGTGTTTTCATAGTGATTCTGTGAGGTGGCGGGGTAGACGATCAGCTGGTGTTATCATGCTTCTTTCTGTCGCAGTGCCTTGTCCTCAAGGCCGTGGGACTGAGGGGTGGCTAATGGGCATGCATGTTAATGCTTCAGCCCATGCCTCTCTGCTCAGGGTGTAAATAGTCCCAACAGCCCCCTTGGACAGCGCTTTGGCCTAGGGGTGGCCCCATCAACGATGCAGGCTCCCCTCAGGACAGACCCACATGTGGGGAAGTGGCCTGGCCTGTGTGCGTTAAGCATTTTGGGATCTTGGTGCCTGTGGTTCAGTTTGAGAGGAAGCTCAGGTCTTTGGGGGCCTCTTGGCCTTGCTCCATTTGCAAGGCCAACATTGGAGAGGGCCACTTTTGTCCTCCAAATCACTGCCACACAGGGGCCTCTTTTGCCCAGAGTGAAGGGTGGAACTAGCTGGAAAGATAACGTTCCAATTGCCCCCTTTCACAGGAGCCAAGCCAGACCACAAAGATTCCCAAGTTCTCAGGCTCTTGAGATGGATCCCAATGGGGACCTTTATGAATGTCCAGCTGAAACATTCCACTGGAGTCATTCACAGGCCAGTCCTTGCTTGTGGACAGTTTGTGCCCAACCCCCACTGGAGTCCACTGAGGCCCTGGTAGTTGCTGGGTTCCCAAGACCACCCCAGGCGGAAAGCCAGGGAGCACTTTATGAAAAACCAGCTGCATAATACATAACGTTCTGGACTAATTCTCAGTTGTCCAGTCACCTTTCAACCACAGGTACTCAGTAGAGGCTCATTTCTGTCTAATGTGAGCCAGGATCTGAAAGAACACCCAAGAGAGATAGGCAGGAGCATCAAATCACAGCTCTTCCACCCATGTGTCTGGATTTTCTGTCATCGGCCACCTACATTCTCTGGGCTTTATTTTGTTTATCCAAAAATGAAAGCAAAATGGAACTAATAACGTGCAAAGTGGTTGATGAGAAGACAGTGTGATAACCTGAAAATCACCAACATAGTGCTTGGCCCAGAGTGGTGTCAAAAAATGGTGTTCTTTGCTGTTAGGCATTGAGGATTCAATTTGTTAAAATAACTGGACGTGGGACACACCTGTATGCCCAGTGAGTTTGGAGGCCGAGGCAGGAGGACTAGGTTTGAGGCCAGCCTGGGCAACTTGGTGAGACCATGTCTAAACAAAAATGATTAAAAAAACCCCAGAAATTCAAAAGCCAGTGTATATTTTCAGAAATCTCAACTGATACAGTACTTTTTGTTAGAAATACTTAACCTGTACTTAGATTTTTTTAAAACTTAGCCAAAGCAACACACATGTAATAGAAGCTACTTGGAGGCTAAGGCAGGAGGATCCTAAGGTCCAGCCTGGGCAACTTGATGAGACTATGTCTCACAGTCAAAAGGGCTTGGGGGAGGGTGTAGCTCAATGGTAGAACACTTGCCTAGCATGCATGAGGCCCTGGGTTCAATCCTCTGTGTCCCACACACGCACACATACATGTAATTTACAGCTGAAAAATAGATTCACAAAACCAAGTTGTTGCAAATGTACTTAAACATTTTCTAGTAACTGAGTTACATATCAGTCTTCAAATTAAGTTGAGTAAAATACAAAATTAAATTAAATTAAATTAAATACAAAATTCAGTTCCTCAGTGACAACGGCCACATTTGATGCATTCAGAAGTTGCATGGAGTTTGTGGCCAGTTCCTAAGCTGATTCGTGGGAAGTGACCAGGAGCCTCCAGCCAGCAACTGGACAGAGGTGAGGCTTCCAGGCAGGGAACAGCCCCAGAGCCAGCTCGTGCCTGAGATGACATAGAAGCCAGTTTGTGCAGATCCAACTACAAAGTCATGCCTCAGTACATGCCATTAATTTGTTCTGGAACTAGTGAAAGGTGCTGACACTGAGTACTGAACAAGATTTTCCCGTAAGAAATAATATAATTTGAAATAATTCATGAAACTGGGCTAATACTAGCCTTTTACTGGTCTAATATAAGCCTTTTGGGCTCAATGGTATTGCTCTCAACTCTTGTGACCCATTATTAGCTCTTAAAATGCACAGAAGTACAAGACAATAATGACAAGTAAGCAGGGGATTTGCACTGTGTGAGAGCTATGATATGGAAGCATTTTTTTTTTTCCTCGTCAAATTGCAACAAGTACAGAGTTTGACAGGTTCTGAAGCTAACAAGGACTGAGATATGCCTGGAGGTGAGGCTGAGGGGCAGTGTGGAATCAGATTGGGGAGCATTTGGGTACCAGGTTAGGATGTTGAGATTTTATTCTGTTGCTAATAACTGGAATATTTTTGGAGTGGGGATTGGGCTGTTTTGGGGGGATCCCTCTGGTACCAGTGTCTATGAAGACAGAGCATAGAGAGAGCAGCCAAGGAGAACAGGACACGGGTGGCTATGGTGATGCAGGTGTGCAGAGATAGCACCTGACTTGTGTGAGAGCAAATGCAGAAATTTCACAAAGTCAGACCCGGAGGACGCAGAAACCAACCAGGCTCCTTCAGAGAGGGTGCAAGGCAGAGATGGCCTGTAGGGCTGTGTGCCTGGGAGGAGGTTGACACCAAGAGGTTTAAATCAGCTGAACACAGGCCCTGACATCTGATTTTTTTTTAAACAAAGGTGTAATTTATAACTCCAGCCCCACCCTCTGAATCACAAGGGTAATCAGGGACCTTGTCCCCGTGTGAGATTTTGAAAGACTCCTTAGTTTGAGGGAACGCATTCAAATTCTGGGTCTGGGCTGGAGCCTAATTAAGAGGCCTTTTCCCCAGAATTCAAGAGAAGGTAGGTGGAAAATCCTCTACTGCCTGGCTAGCTTTTCCTCACCCCTGTTTCCCTGCCAAAAGCTTTCCTTCCCAGGGGAGCTCTGGTTTTGCTGCCTCCCCCTCGGCTCCTCTCCTCCCTGCCCCAGGGCCCCTGGGATCCCATCCCCTCGTGCAGTCAGTGCCCCAGGGCCCCCATAGGCACAGCTGGGGACTGACTGTGGGCCAGTGCTCTCTGCTCCCTCCAGTAAGCCCAGTGCTGCCCTGTGGGAGGAGGGGAGAATGTTTGTACTGGGCGAAGTGTTGGGAGTATCGAGGGAATGGGATTACAGGGAGTCCCCAGTGGGCGTACCAACTGGCCAGTACTGAGTAAAGTGCTTGCTCTGTGCCGTGTTGGAGCCAGGTACAGCTGCCCAAGGCCAAACCCTCTGAGCCAGCCAGAGAGGGCGTGAGTTTTAAGAGAACAAAGAGGGGAATCTGGGGCTGGATAACAACACGGGGTACAGACAGAGGGGCCTGGGATGACAGGATGAGGAGGGCGGTTGTCTGTTGAACACTTGCTAGGCACTAAGAGCCTCTTAATAATTATTAGCCTTCTCCTCATCTCCCTCACAGGGAACCTGAAGCTTTGAGCAGTAAAAAGGTAGGCGTCCAAGGTCTCCCGCAAGGCACTGTGTTGATTCAAACCCATAAATGCCTGACTCATGGTGCCTTCTTTAGGAGCATGGATCTGCAAACCAGCAAGAGTCCTATGGGGTTCACTTAGTGAACCCAACCTGTAAATGTTAGGTTTTATTATTGCTTTGATAAGTAGGCCAAAGTCATATTAGGAGTGTCATGTATGCCCTATCACTAATCAGAGTGAACTAGAACAATTTTTTCAAAATTTAAAGTGCTGGGGTCAAACCCAAGGATTTAACTCTGGACCTCACGTGCGCTCTTACCAGTGAGCGTGTGATTCTCGGCTCTGAGCTAGACATATGGGAACAGGTAGTTCTCCACGCAAGACGCAGAGGAGACTCAAGCCACTAGCACGGCTCTGCCTGGTTGCAATGTGGGGCCCTCTGTGTGAGGTCTGCATTGTTCAGGGTGGCCCCCACCCCCATGTGTCCAAGCAGCTCTGAGCTGGGTGAGCCTGGGCGGGTGCTTCCTCCCGGCACTGGCTGGGCACTGGGCCCAGACTCCGGGCTTTTCTAGGTCAGGCGGTTCTATCTTGAGCCTGGCCAGAGGATACGGTTCGTGTAAACTGCAGACATTGCAGGCATGCTGTATAAACACAGACTATCTCCCACTCCAATGTTTCCTCTGGGGAGGTTCCTCCAACTGGGAGGCTGGATTCCAACTTCTTATCAATTTGAGCTTCCTACTCTGGTATAAGGAAGCTATTGAAGTCCGTTTCCTGGTATTGCCTTGACCCCACCAGGACACACTCCTGTGGAAGCAAATGTCCCTTTCAGAAGAATTTTTTTTCACACTCCCCAAATTCACTACCCAGTCTCAAATCCCCCTCCCCCATTAAACAAGCCTTCAAGGATTTTGAATATGCTTTTAGCCAAAGCCTAGCCCTTAACATTTACTTTTTACTTTGGCTAGTTTAAGCATGATCACTTGGCATTCCTGGCCCTCCTTGAGCAGCCCCACTGTATCTTTCACTTTATTTTTAATTTTGTTTCCTTTCAGTGTCAGAGTACTCTTTACTAACCCTCACACAGGCCATTACCTCTGTAAAGGTTTCCTTGTATTTCTTTGGTTCCTCTCTTCTGATTGTGAAAGTCCTACTCTCCTCTCTTCCCAAGTCCTACTGAGGGAAGATGAAGAGAAAGAAATGGTTAAGACTATCCCTCAGACCTACCTAAGAGTGATCAGAACAGTTCCTGGCACTCTGACTCTCACTGTTCTTCCTCTTCCCTGAACTTGGGTTCCTTGGAACTCAGTGTGTCTGTTACACTATTGAGTACTTCCTGTAGCCAGCGTCCAAGAGGGCGCCCAGTGAGGCTGTCAGCCTGGAATTCACGTGCTTGGGTAGCCCCTCCCAGCACTTGTAGCCAGAAAGGCTACTGTGATAGACAATATGACTTCTGAGGGTAGGTCTTAAGAGACATTGTATCTTCTATCTTGCTGTCTTGGACCACTTGCCATGGGAGAAGCCAGCCACCATGTTGTAAGAATACTCAAGCAGATCTCGTCAGAGACCATGTGGTGAAGAACTGAGGCCTGCCGATAGCCAGCGCCAAGATGGCAGCCATACGAGTGAGCCACCTCAGAGGCAGACCCTTGTCAAGTTCTACGCAGGCTTCAGTTCGTAATCTCACAAGAGATCCTGGACCAGAATCCTGAAGCTGTAAATTTTCCCAAATTCTTGATCCATAGACACAATGTAAGATAGTAAATGTTTATTATTGTATTAAGTTGCTAAGTGTTGAAGTTATTTGTTATGAACAATCGATGATTCAGAATTTAATAATAATGATACTACCAGTTAATAATACTAAACATTCAATAGTGCCAGGTACTGCTTACCACTTTTGTTTTGTTTTGTTTTGAGAGAGACAGGTTCTCACTAAATTGGCCAGGCTGGCCTTCAACTTGCATTTCTCCTGCGTCAGCATCCTGAGTACTGGGGATTATGGAATTGCAAGTATGTACCACTACACCCATCTCTGTTTAGCATTCTATATGTACTATTTCATTTAACAGTATAGTCAATGCAGCCATGAACACTGACAACGTGGCAAAACCTGTCCTAAGTGCTTCATATATGTTACTGCATGGTGTCCACGTGGTGACCTGTGAAGTGAATACTGTGATAATCATCTTTCCATTTCTTTTTCTTTCTTTTTTTTTTTTGGTACCGGGGATCGAACTCATGACCATGTGCTTGCAAGGCAGGCACTTATGCCACTGAGCTAAATCTCCAGCCCTCATCTTTCCATTTCATGTCCAGTGGTCCACCTTGTCCCTCAGGGTTTATTCCAAGATATTTCAAGGAACTGGAACTATGGCCAGTTCTGATCCTTATATGTTTTTTCCTCTACACACATACATGCATAAAGTTTGATTATGCACAGAAAGAGATAAATAACAGCAGGTGACAATAAGGGGCTGGAGATGTAGCACAGTGGTAGAGTGTGTGTCCAGCATTGCAAGACCCCAGGTTCTATCCCCAACACTGAAGAAAAATCTAATCACACAGAATAGTTATAACAATACTCTGAAATCAAAATTATTTAAGGTCTATGAATTAGCCAAGTATGTTAGCACATTCCTACAATCCCAGCTACTTGAGAGGCTGAGGCAGGAGGATTTGAAAGTTTGAGGCTTGAATGAGCAACTAGCAAGACCCCACGTCAAAAAAAAAACAAACAAACAAACAAAAAAAAACTTACTGATGGGTTCCGCCTGTATGGAACTCTGTCAGGCCCAGTGTGGCACCTGCCCAACATGGTGCTAGACTCTAAAGTGACAGCGTTCCCATCAATACTGACTTGCATGTTCTTCCTCCAGGCCCTAAGTGAACGTCCCACTTTTCTACGTGCTTGCCAGCATCTCCCAATCAGCTGTCAATACCTTATCTGCCCGCCCCTCCAAACTCCACCCCCTGTCAAACCTAATAAAAACTCTACTGCTTCTTTGTCTGCCTCTGACAGATCATGCACTCTTTTACAGCCCTCCCTTGTTTGTGATAAAGGCCTTTTTCCTTTTTCTGCCTTTGTTTCTCTACCATGCCCCAAACCCCAATGCTTATTAATTTTCGTTGTTATTTTGCAGTTCTGGGTTTTTAACCTAGAGCCCATGGTGAGCCACATTTCTAGCTCTTTTTATGTCTTATTTTGAGACAGTCTTGCTATCTTGCCTAAGTTGTCCTCTAACTTGCCATTCTCCTGCCTCAGCCTTCTGCACAGATGAGATTATAGGCATATGCTACTGTACCTGGCTTAGGGATTGTTTACTTTGACAATTTCCATTTAAGATTTTCCAATTGTGGTTGATTTCAGGTTATTAAAACCACTGATAAGAGTGGACTATTACATACAGTCTTCCCTTGGAATCCTTAGGTTCGAAATCCACAGATTCAACCAAATTCATCTCAAAAATCTTTGGGAGAAAATTGCACCTGCCACTGAACATATACAGACTTTTGTAATGACTCCCTAATTCATGCAGTATAACAACTACTTACATTGTATTAGATGTTGTAAGTAATCTGAGATGATTTAACATATAGGAGGGAATTGTATAGGTTATATGCAAGGAGTGTGCCATTTTACATCAGGGACTTGAGAGTTGGAAGATTTTTGGTATCCTCAAGGGGTTTCAGAACCAATCCACCAAGGATACTAAGTGACAGCTTTGTAAGGATATTAAGACGTAGAAAACTGTGGTCCAGGGCAGGGCAAACAGTCTGGGATTAGAGCTCAGTTTGCCCAGAAGGCCCATGGCGAGCCCTCACGCCTGTGTTGGCTTGTTGTTCTGGGACTTGGCTTTCTCTCCCCACCAGACTGATTTTTCATAGTGACTTTGCCCTTTTCTTTGTCTCCCCACCTCCACACCACACGATCCAGGATGAATGCTGCAGCTTGCTATGTTCCTTAGCTCAATGCCCTTGTTCAAGTCCATCACAGCACTTTGTGCTGTAAATGTGGTAAAACTTTTCTGGGGTCTCAGAATTGAGACAATGCTAGTGCACTAAGGAAAGAAAACAGTTTTTCTGAGACAGGATCTTGCTGTATATAGTCCAGGCTGGCCTGGAACTCACTACATAACCTAGGCTGATCTTCAACTTCTGATACTTCTGTGTCAGCCTCCTAAGTGCTGCAATTACAGGTGTGTATCCTGCCCAGAAATATATTTTTTAAGCCGGATGCATGAAGAGTTTACTGACCCAAATACACTATTACTCAGTTTGAGGCTGAAGTTGTCCTATGTCATGGGATTTGACATGTGACCACTCATGTTCTTTGATCTTCCATGATCCCTGCCAATTCTGGGATATGTAGCTCATACTATAGACCCCAAGGACGTTAAAAGTATCTTCCCTTAGCTGGGCATGTGGGCCCATGCCTGTAATCTCAAGCACTTTGGGAGGCTGAGTTAGGAGGATCACAAATTCAAGACCAGTCTGAGCAACTAAGCCAACTTAGCAGAACCTTTTCTCAAAAAAAAAAAAAAAAAAGAGGATGAGGTGGTTGCTCAGTGTGAGGGAGGCCTGAGGCTCAATCCCCTGTAGTAGAAAAGCAAACAAAAATAAAAATTAAAGCTCAAACTTCTATTGAGAAACTCAGAAGAATTTTTGCAAGCTATCTCACTTAAATAAGCACTAACTCCATTTTATGTTGTTATAAAGGAAACCAAAGCCTGGGTAATTTATAAAGAAGAAATAACTTATTAAAATCCTGGAGGCTGAGGAGTCCAAGGTCAGAGAGATGCATCTAATGAGGGCCTTCTTGCTCATGGGGACTCTGTGGTGTTCCAAAGGCTGTGCACAGACTCCTCATGCATCCGGCTTAAAAAATGCAAAAATGAGCAAAAGTCCTCATGATCCACTCACCTCCCAAATACCATTACCGTACACCTTAGCAGTTTGCCTTCCCACACATCAATTCTGGGGGGCAAATATTCAAACTGTAGCAAGAACCACTGTCACATCAACATCAGCTCACTGCAGCTCCTGCCTCCTGGCCTGGGATTTAGAGCCTGGGAGGAAAGGGGGTGGAGTCTGCAAAATTTTGGAGGACACCTCCTGGGATGGGTGGTCATTTGTGTCATTTTGCTCCAACATGAACCTGACAACTCAATAACTTCTTCAAAAATTCATCTCAAATGAAATACTTAGGAATCACCCTAACTAAGAATGTAAAAGACCTATATACTGAAAATTATGCTATGTTAAAAAAGGAGATTGAAGAGGATATTAGAAAATGGAAGGATATTCCTTGCTCTTGGCTAGGAAGAACCAACACTGTGAAAATGGCCATACTCCCCAAACTGTTATACAGATTTAATGCAATCCCAATCAAAATACCATTAACATACCTCACAGATCT